>JASCZW010008782.1:0-47556 GCA_034211315.2 Aedes japonicus | reverse complement strand
GTTACGGCCACTCAAACAGTTCATTTTTTCGTCCCGTCCTAGAAGAGAGCAAAAACTATGGTGCAATGTCTGTCACCGAAACGCAAACACCTTTCCTCCGGTTTTGTTGCATTTGCCATTGCCGTTAGGCCAACCGGGAAGGCGACACAATGCAGGCAACCGGTCGTGGTCGGTGGGTTTGGCCAAAAACGTGTTGCTCTCCTGGCACACCTACCTGGTGGGATCCGGTGAAGCAAATTGATATAAATGGTCCCATTTTACGACCTGCAGTACCCACCAGTCCCAAACGTCCATTGCAATCTAGGTTGACTGTTTCGGGGCTGCCGGTGTCACCAGGAATGAGATACAAACAGGGGAAATTTTTCACGAGGTTTTTTTTTCGCCATGTGCGAATTTTAGCACATTTAGAATTACGTTTTAAGCGAACGTCTCGGAACTGATTGCAGTACATTTTTTTCTTCTCCGTTGCAGTTCCTCGGTGTGTGGTACGTGATCCAAAAGACCGGAACCGCTTCCAGTTGCGTCATCTACAACATCACCAAGTCGGACGAACCGGGCGAGTTTGACATCGAACAGGTGTCCCAGAGGAATCCGCTCTCGGTTGGCCCGCTCAAGCACGAGTACAGCTACACCGGCAAGCTGACCGTGACCGATAAGGACGTCCCGGCTCGGATGACCGTTCGCTTTCCACTGAGTAAGTGCATTCTTTGTTTGTTTGGGATTGGATTGATGAACGAAGTTGGCGGTGATTTTTTCTTTTCTGTTTTCAGGCGTCGCCGGTTCTGCCAAATTTGTCGTCTTCATGAGCGATTACAGTACTTTCGGAGGTGTCTATTCCTGTCAGAAGATTCCATTTGGACACCGGCAAAGTGCCACCATCCTGTCTAGAACTCGCGATTTGGACAAGATCTACGTTGATAAGGTATGTTATGCAAGGGTTATGATTTGGAATTACAATTTTAGCCGAGCAAGGCACTGTCAGCCGTCAGCCCATCAACAGGTGCTGTACTTTAGTACGCAGCAAAAAACCTTCTCATCTGGGTCAGCAGTTGATCCTTTCAGTTACCCTCATGGATGACGACGAGCATGGAATGAAAATTACGCGCTTGATGCCTCCTAGCAGTGAAACGTGTTAGCCGTCTCACTACTCCAATTCCCTTCGTGGGCAAAGGTGCTAAAGTGCAATTTAGCGATATTGCATCCAGAGCGCAGCGGGTGCTCCAAAGCCAGTCAGCAGCGTATGGAAGCTGGTTGGCACGATGATAATCTGCTGTCGCATTAGGATAATAATCCAACGCGGAGCTGGAAAAAAATTCTATCCTTGCGTCATACCACAAGGTGGGAGCATTCGTAATTTGAATATGCCCGCACCGGGACCGGACAAAGGGATGCGCAGCTTTGATGCGGACTTAGGTTCTGTAACATGGATGTTGAATTAAAATAACTCAACCAAGCTACAGGGTGCGGCAGAAAATAATGCAAAAATGTTCAAACTTAAGTATTGGGTTAATTCGTGTAGCTAGTGACTAATTTCTATCGAAAGTGTATTTGTTTATGTTTACTTTCAAGTGCTGCATCCAAACATTCTATTTGTTCTATTTCAAATTCGTCAAAATTACCGCGGAAGAAGTGATCACCAGTTGGTTGCTCGCCCAAAAGAAGCCCAAAAGATTGCCAAGGTGGTAGGGTGCCGTTTGGCAACAATTTACCGCATAAAAAAGGTCCCTGCAGGATGGTCCTAAGTAGCGGAAGCCGGGAAGCGGATGTCCGCGCTTTGCACGCACGCCGAACGTGATCAAATCGGTCCGTACAAAAATTGCTCGCATCCGGTGCGTTCCATAAGAAAACTTGCAAAGGAAGTCAATATTTCGGAGAAATCTATGCGGAGAAACATCAAAGAAGACCTGCATGCATCTTCCAAAGCCAGAGTGAAACGTCACTTGATTACAGACCGGCTCAGGGAACTACGAGTGACTCGTTCCAAGAGATTGCTTTCCTTGTTGAAGAAGGAAAAAATGATAATCCAGTTCTCCGACGGAAAGCTTTTCAGCATCGATGCTGTGGCCAACAGCCGCACGGACCAGTTCATTTCACAGCAGAACTCACCGGAGAACGTTCCGGAAAAAAGTGAAATTCAAAGCCTCGAAAGTCTTATAAATTTGGACACTGCTTTCTTTCTTCAGCAAACTTGTACTAGTGACCAAGTTCTTCCGGGTGCTAATCACATAAGTTAGGAATTCATTCACTACGTTGCGCTAGTGTGCATATGAGCGTCCAATAAAAGTATGCTATATCTAGAGACCTTTATTAGTTAGGGCTTTGCTTTCCTCAGGTAACTTGTGCTAGTGACTAAATTCTTCGAAGTCTTATAACTTCGGAATTCACTCACTACGTGCCGTTAGTCTGCAAAGGCTCCGCAGGTCGCTTTTTACTTGATCGATCCACCTTGTTCGTTGTGCGCTTCGTCTTCTTCTTGTGCCTGTCGTTTCTTTTTCTCTTCGACATACTTACGACATGCCCAGCCCACCCTAGTTGGCCAATTTTAGCGGTGTGAACAACGGCAACTGATGCAATTCGCACTCCACCGTGGATCGTACGCAATACCGCAATTGTGTCGTTTCAGGAAAGGCAGTAGACGTTTTTGTAGGCACTCGCTCAGATAAATTTCCTGGTTGACGGTTCCGGTCGCATTGTAAACGTTGCTTTTCAAGCCACAGGTATAGATGTACAGCCACAGATAATAACATGTTCTATGTCGTTTGAAAGCTGAATAAATACCGTTTTGTTTGACGTTCCCATCAACCGTGTATGTTGTTTAATTGAGTTATGATCACTTGAATGCGTCCAAATGTATATTGAATCGGGCTTTTAAAATTAAATTAACCCATTCAAGCCTAAGGGGTCATATATGGGAAAAAAATGGGAAAGGGTGTATAAACTCACAGACTGAATAAAAGTGTACACTATCTGGGGCAAATTTGTTCTACATCAATTCTTTTGTCTGGGAAATATAGAAAACCTATGAGTTTAAGGCCTAATTGACCGTAAACACACCTACATCCTTAACATAAAGAAGTTCAAAAAGAAAAACTAAATGCCTTATTAATAATATAACGCGTTGTTTTATAATATGGTACATATGCAAACAAATTATTAATGTTTTGGTTATACAGGTAAAATATTTTTGTATTTTTCTGGGATGTTCTAGGTTATCCAAAATGCACTTGAGTTCATAACTTCAGATCTACATTTGTAACAGTAGTTTTTAGGGCTGCATAAGATTATGATGTGTATTTAAACATATTGAATGAACCTTTAAGAAGATCAACGGTCATTATTTGATTATTTTGTGATGTTCTAGATCATCAAAACTGTCTCTCAGTTCAGAACTTAAGATCTACAGTAGTAACTATAGCTTTTGTGCTAAACAAAGTAACGCTACGTATTCAACCATATTAAGTCAATATTTTGGAACGTAAATAAATATTATGAGTTAAACTGGGATGATCGGGGTCATCTTAACTATCCTTGAGTTCAGAACATAAGATCTACAGTTGTAATAGTAACTTTTTGGGCTATATAAGGTGACTATATGTATTCAAACATATTCAATGAACAACAATGAACAGTAGTTTTTAGGAAATACAGAGTTACAATAAATATTCAAACATATTTAATTAATAATTTGAATGTTCAACATACATTATAAAACAAAACGACATATTCTGGGTCGTCCAAACTATCTTTGAGATCAGAACATAGGACCCACGGTTGCAACAAAAGCTTTCTGGGCTATGCAAAGCAACGATGTATATTGATACATATTCATTGAATAAACGGTGTACGGAATCAAATTGCGACAAACAAAAATGTTCGGCAAAATTTGCCCGTTCAACCAATCATCTTCAAACTTTCAGAGAGCAAAATAAAACATGTTATAAATATTTTCTCATGTTTTTACCCTTCTTACATCAATAGAAGGGTATTAAGATCGCTTGAAAACTCGACTTTTTATCCGAGGCCCACAGGGCCGAGTGTCATATACCATTCGACTCAGCTCGACGAACTGAGCACATGTCAGTGTGTATGTATGTGTGTGTATGTGTGTGTGTGCATTACAAATAATGTCACATCGGTTTCTCAGCCATCTGTGAACCGATTTCAGTTCTGTTGACGGCAAATAGAAGCTACAACATTCCCATAGAACGCTATTGATTTTTTTTTCATTCGAACATTTCGTTACAAAGATATGAACGAAACAGTACTTGAAGGCCTATTATAATAGTTCTAGTTCAATATAACGAGTATATTCGAAAATTACACTAAGTCTCCATTTAATATACCCAATTTTCAATGAACCTGTACTTATTAAGCATATCTAATCCATATCGATAATCAAAATTGACGGTTAGGATTGACTAATAATTCATTCTATGGACTGATTATATGAAATTGCTAATATTTATGTAATTTCCCCTTTTATATATAACTAACAGAAACAGGTCATTAAAGACTATTAATGGTAGTATTTTAATCACATCGATGAACAGTACGTTAAGGATTGTCAAACAGTACAATGTTTAAACACAAAATATGACACATCGAATATTCCTGGATCTTCCTGGAATTTCTGATGAAAATATGTATCCCGTACCATATTGGCCACATTTGAGTTCGTAATTCTGATAAAATGTAAGAAGGGTTCAGTCTCACCATCGGTGGATTAATTCAGGTTTTTTCTATTCAATTCAATTTCATATCCAAATGCACGAACCCTCTTCTTTACACTACTCATAAGGTTCTGTACAACATTTCGACCAACTTTTTTTCGCACGGCAATCCATTTTTTCTTCATATCTTCCTCCGATTTCACTTCCTTAGGATGCTTCCGAAGCGCCTGCTTCATGATGACCCAGTACTTTTCAATTGGCCCGCAGTTCCGGTGCGTTCGGGGGGTTGAGATGCTTCGGCACGAAATTGACCTCCTTAGCCTTGTTCCACTCCCAAACCTCTTTCGCGTAATGGCACGAGGCTAAATTCGACCAGAAAATCGTAGGGACATCGTGTGACCTCAGAAGAGGAAGTAGACTCCTCGCAACGATTGCACATCTGCTAGTGAAACTTACACAGCGTAAACAAATACACATTGAACTAATTGTAAAAAGTTACAGCCATTTAAAAGTGGTTAAAAAAAGTACAGCCATTAAAAACAGACAATATGAGATAATCTTCTAGGTTATCCAAACTATCCTGGAATTCAAAATTGAAAATCTACAGCTGTAATTATAGCTTTTTTAACCAAACAAAGTAACAATATGTATTTTACCAATTTAAGTGAGTCTTCTCTTCCACATTAAGAGAGTAAACAGATAGAATGAGATATCTTGGGTTGTTCTAGGTCACCAAAACTGCCCTTGAGTTAGGATCTACAGTCGTAACGTTAGAATTATATCCTATGGAAGATGACGATATGCACTCAAACACATTCAGTTAAATTTCTGTAAGGTCATCAATCATTATCAGATTATCTTGGGATATTCAAGTTCAGAAAAAAATGACTCGAGTTCAGAACTCAAGACATACAGTAGTATCCGTTGCCTCTTGGGCTATACAAAACTACGATAATCATTCAAACATATTCATTGAATATTCAGAAACGTTCACAGACATTATAGGATGTACTTGTTAGTTTTAGGTAATTCAAAACTTACAAATGTACGTTTATGGCCAATACAAAGTTAGTTAGTCTATTTGGCATGAATATTCCAAGATTATCTCATAATGTCTGTTGGTCTTCCGGGGCATTCAGGAATATGTTTGAATATGTATCATCACAATGCGGATAAAGCTACTGTTACAACTGTTGATCATAGGTTCTGAACTCCAGTACAGTTCGGACGACCTAGCACATCACAAAAAATATATCCTAGTATTTTCAATCATTTCTATGTTATTGTGCACAAATTTAATCAGAACACACCAAGTTGCTTGTATAATAACACTTGGAAAATTGTAGGCCTGAGAGGGTTATTCGAAAAATATTGCATTGTACAATCTGACTGGCTATGATTTACTTGCTTAGTCCTACGTCATCATTCCGAACAACCCAATGGGGCTGTACCTTGTTGTTTTTTTTGCGTTTTTTGTAATAGTGTACCAGTAAGAAAGAGACCACATATAGAAGAAAATCGAGACCACACAAATTAATGTTCAATCAAAAAGTGGCTGTCGGAAAAGTAGTTGATAGAATGATTTTGTGTAAGCAAAGCACAGATTAACCGACATTTCCATTTGTCATTACACCGAAAAGGTAGGAGAATAAAAACAAAAAAGATGACTCTCCCATGATCATTTCCAATGCAACTACACATGGCCAGTGCAATTCGAGATCAGAACTAATTGAGCTCAAGTTTGACGACACGAGTCAGAACCTGAATAACAATGTTTGCCTTCCTCGATGCCCGACCTCCTTTGCCATGACCTTCTTTGTTGTCATTTCAAGCTCAATGCTCAGTACATTTCTAGACAAAATAGTCAAAAGGTCGAAAGTAACATTTGTAAACAATGACTTCTAGCGCATTTTTCTGGGATCTGCTTGCTCCCACGAACCAAATAGCACCAGAAATAGATACAAGAAGTTATTACCTTCCCGTTGGTAGTGGATGTAGATGTTAGCAACCTGGCATTTCCAGGAAATTTAAGTTTTAAGTCATTGTTTACAAATGTTACTTTCGACCTTTTGACGATTTTCTCTAGATTTGTCGTTTTCGGAAGAGCTGTCAGCAGTGGAAAATTGAAGCAACTACGAAAAAACGAAAAAATTGAGTGTAAATAGTGAAATATAAGGGGAATTTTATTATAAAAGCCGGATTAACGAAAGTAATTTTCGCGGGATTTTTTTTTCGTAAAAATACAAAAACCAGTGAAATAGTAGAAAAAAGAAAAGTGAGGTTAGCGTCTGCATGGACGGGACAGACGATCCACCAGATGGAGGCAGTAATGGAACCTCTAGTCGAGTTGATTGGGTGCAGGAAGCAACGAAAATGAGCACGGCAGCTGATGCAACAGTCAACGGAAGCAAACAAGGCGCTAACGAAATGAAACGGGAAGACGGTATCTACATCCACAGAGATTTTGCTTTGTAAAGAGTGTATTTCGAATTGAGAAACGACGTCGAAAAGCAAAAAATCAACAAATTCGCTCTCGGATCGACACTGCGCAGTAACGACACCTACAAACGTCACATCATCGATATGAAATACACAAATTTGTTAGTGAAAACCATCAACGAGTCGAACAGCATTTACAGAGCGTATGTCCCGCAACACCTGGTGTGTATCACAGGTGTGCTAACCGGAATATCAGCGGAAGATTTGGACGATTTGGAAAGCGAGGTTCCAATTGTTGGAGTTCGTAGACTCACACGGTTCATCGATGGAATAAAGGTACCAACAAATCGCGTAAGTGTGACCTTCAGAGCAAACATTCTACGAGAAAGAGTAAGATTGTCTTGCTGTTCGAGCCGCGTCCAGCCATTCGTACAAAAGGTAATCATCTGTCGGAACTGCCTGCGTACGAACCACCGCACTCCAAATTGCAGAAGTGCAAAACGATGCCAACGATGCTCAGAAAGACACGACGACATGCACGAATACAATAGGTGTGAAAGGGGTAAAAAGTGCGCCAACTGCAGAAATACGGACCATACTACAACAGACTCTGACTGTCCGGAAAACAAACGTCAACAGAAGATAAAGAAGCTCATGTCGAAAAAGAACCTTACTTACGCTGAAGCCAAGGAACAGATCCCGATCTAAAACGATGCTGAAGAATTCCCTACATCCGCAGAAACTTTCGCGGACACGATCAAGAGTAACTTCCGCTGGAAAGATCCCTTAAGGGAGCAGTGGATGCTTACCAACAATGAAAGGAAACAAATTCAAGCGGCGGTGTACATGGGTAAGCCACCAACAGACAAAAAAAAACGGAAACAAAGCACAAATGAAGAAAGGATAACCGAAAAGCCGAACAACATTATCAGCTGTGAAGATGCAAAAACCACAAGCGAAGTGGCACTAAACAACAACTACCGAAAAAAGAGCGATGGGAAACCATGTCGAAGCAGATCACGGATCGAGCACAAAATGAGCAGCAGAACCTACTGATGATGTTCTATACGGACTTCATCGCTCAGCTGAATGACGATGAAACTACCAAGGAAAAATTCCTGGCGTGCACTAAAAGACACTTCAACTTCGCAAAGTCCGGAATACACCACACTTTTACAAAATAAGGTAAGCACTTCTTCATTACAATAGCTCTAAACCAGAATATACCAATACAAATACAAATAAAATTAGCTTTTACCATATTTACCTAACTAAAATTCGGGGATTCAAATATAACAATAAAAATACTTCAGTGTAACGAGCGAAGTCTCGATAAAAACAAGGCGGAGGTTCACAGGGTTTTATTCGTGGAAGGCTTTGATATAGCTTTCTTGTCGGAGACATGAACGAGCTTAGCTGTAGAAAATACAAAGAAAACCCACATCGCTAGATCCCACCTAATTCCATCTTCACGAGATGATGGGTACGGAGGAGCTGCGATCCTTTTGCGGAATGAATACAACTACTCTAGAATAGCTAAGAATAATCCTGTCAAATTTATCCCAAATTCCCCTCCTGATTCTGCAAAACCATTCCACTGATGTCATCCACCAGCATTTCATCCAACGAACCGACGTACCAAGAGTTGAACAAGAAAATTCATCTATCGACTGGCAAAGCTCATAGAAGTATTTGTATCTAGCAGTAAACGGCAAAATTGAGCACCGAAAACTTCTTTTTGTAATGCGGAGAGTAGATAGCGAAGAATGCACACACTGCGACAACCGAACAGCCGAGACGCTGCAACACAACTTTGTTCTTGTACTCGTGTCGGGCCATCATGGACAATCTTCCAGCAGAGAATAGCTGCTACTCTGAATGGATGAAGACGCCTAACGTTTAATGAGCTTGTCATCCCTACTCTGGAGAGAATCGACCGGAGAAAGCGTTCAGATTTAAAAAACTATTTGCTGAATACATTTGTTACGTCAATAATTGCAACATGATAATTAATGCAGAAGCTTTGGAGTTTCACCTCAGTCTAAATAGCTAAGTAACTAATATGCTGTAAATATCTTTTTTTTTCTTTACTTTTTTGTTCTAATATGATGGCAAATAAACAAAAAAAAAAGTTGTATATATAGTACGCGTAACGTTAGGATTCACTAAAAACAACTGGGCATATAGTGCTACTGGCCCACCACACGGAGCTGTCAGACTATGGCCCAAATAGAAAGAGGAAGAAGAAGAAGCACAATGCTTATTTGTCACATTAGTTTGTTACCTATTCTCAAAACAGTGTTCTAAAATCAATTCAACAGTTATTGAATCAGGGATGCCATATTCACGGACATGTCTGTAAATTTGCAGACTTTTCATTTTTGTTGCAGGCTTCTCCAACGATGCAGACAGTTAGCAGACATTTTATTTATGTTGCAGACTTTTCCAGACATTTGAAATATTTTTTAAATTTCAAATAAAAGGTATTTCTGTAGTTCGGATTTAAACGTACAAGGATCTGAACAGTATTGTAGACACGATAAGAAGCTTTGTTTATTTTTTTTAAATATCGTTGGTATCATTGAAAGCAGAAATACTTGAAGAAACGAAAGCGGCGGGCCACTTGAAGACACAATGGGCCCGCAGATAAGAATCGTATAGGCCCTTTCCGAGGGTAACATGGAGTTCCTACTTATGGTAGTGTTCAATCCCATGCGAAACATTATTGTCAAAGCGTTGGAAATATTGGTCCTTTACCATAAAGGGGACCCTCCCCTGGATTTGGGCAAAAATAAGGCAAAGTTTGTATTATTTTTTTTTTGTGGGAGATTGAAAAGGCTTACGAACTTGGTCAGGTAGAAACTTCACAGAAGTATTGCAAGCAAGCATTCCAAGCAACTTCCCCAAATTTTAGACGGGAACTAACCAGGAAGGGAACCACCTTTAATTTCTGAAAATATCAGGAAAAAAATCCTCAGGAAGTGCTAGGCAGATTTTGCAAAGCTCAGAGGAGAAAATTTCAAAATTTCAGAATAAAGATTTCTCAAAATTCTTTAGAGAGAACAGAAATAATCTTTCCAGAAGCATTGGGGGTAATTCTTTCTAATTTGAGCACGAATTTCTCAATAGTTTCGGAACAAACTTCCTCAGAGCTATGGAGAAAACTTCCCAACAGTTCAGAAGTCCAGGAAGAAACTTCAAGAAAAAAATTAAGGGAATTTTCCTAGAAATTTTGGAGACGGCTTTCCCAAAGTTTCAATAAAAATTTCCTCGCAATTTAGGATGGGACCTATCAGAAGTTTGGAAAGAATAAGAAAAGAAAAGAAGAAGAACTCCCCCGAATTTCAAAAAGAAACTTACCAGAGAGGGCACTTCATATAGAATCAAGAAGGTTTTTTTTCCAAAAATTCAGTAAAAAAATCCTCAGAAGCACATAAGAGGACTTCTCAGAACTTCCGAAGAGACCAAAAGTTTAGTTGTAACCAGTGCAGTAAAAAGTCATTTTGTGAAAATTGATAAATTTACCGATATCTTGGTTCAAAAGATAAATTTATGAATATGGTGTGTGATAAAATTGTAGCTCTTGACAAACTCTACAACTTTGTGTAACAGTGAATTGCCCTAACTGGTATATAGAAAGTGTAACATTCAATGCGATATTCATATGATATTCAATGATGAATATCATTTGAATATTCAGATATTGCGCTCTTACGTCTTAGGTTTCAAAGTTAGAACAATACATTGTGAACAAAATTCATCAAAATAATCGATCACAACAATTTATTCATACGTGCTACTGTGAAAATCGGCTTCTGGAACGACTTGTTGGCAAATTTAGCGCATTGGGTCGAAATGACTATTTACAGCACTGGTTGTAACTACCCAGAAGTGCTACAGAGCGTCCCTAAAAAATCAAATCGAACATTCCGGCATTTCAGAATGAGAAATTCTCGAAGTTCAGAAAATCCCAAATGTTCAGGTAGATACTTTTGATAAAAAAAAAAAGGAAGAAACTATCCAGAAGTATAGGGGGCAGCAGTAGTTCAAGCAGGAACTTCTCAGAAAATCAGGAACAGACTTCCCCGAAGTTCAGGAGAATACTCCCCTGAGGTTTAGAAGAGAACATTGCGGAAGTTCAGAAAAGAACTTCCCTTAAGTTCAGGAAGAATCTTCTAACAACTTTAAAAATATTTTCCAAGAAATTTTGGAGAGTACATTCCCAAAGTTTTGCGGAAATTTTCCTCGTAGTTCAGGACGGGACTTATCAGAAGTTTAGAAAGTAACTATGTTCAGGAAAAAACTTACCAAATGTTTCTGGAGGGTAAGGTTGGGTTCTTAAATGTGAATTTCGAAGAAAATAAGAATTGACTGCCAAGAAGTTCATGAGGAATTTTGTCATAACAATCCAAAACAATCCAAGAAAAAGATGCAGAAACGTTTACATAATCACAAATATTGCGAAAATGACATAACTCGCTCTCTTATTACGTCTTCTCGTTGAAAGAAGTCTAATTTTGTAATAAAAAATTACAGACTTTCATAGACATTCCCAGACATTTCAAATTTTTATCACAGATATTTGAAAAAAATTTTCGGGCAACCCTGTATTGAATTAGCAATTTAGCGTTTTTCTTAGACCAAACCAGAAATCGAACACAGTCAACTCCAGCATGGTGTTGCTTTATAGCTGCGCCTTTATCGACTGAACTAAGGGAAGATCATGATTCCTTATTTCCATAAATCCACATGGAAAGCACACACAAATCTTCTGATCCCTTGCCAAAAAACAAAACGCCAAGTGATGACCGCACTTAAGCCTTTTAAATTCATTCAAGTGACTTCTGTCATCACCTTTAGCTACTCATTTTTATACTTGTTCCTTCGAAAGCCCAACTCCGCTGTCCTATCTCGGCTGTTCATCGTCGTCGTCGTTGATGGAGGCGACGGACGGTTGGCGGTTTGCTTTTCATGTGGGCTAAAACCAAGCAGCGAGCTTGCGTGCACTTTTCCCCTTGGTTGGTAAGTGAATAACTCAAAAAGGCTACTGGTTTTCAGCTCTTTGCCCTTCCCCCATGGGTTGCCGGCCAATCCTCTTGACTATTTATGCTCTAGCGAGCGTGGATGCGGTCGAGGCTGGAGTGCATCTTACTTGAACTGAGCCCACAACGAGCGAGATGGCAAGCATCCGCTGTTTTTTGTCGTCGTCGTCGGTGGGTTGGGTGTGATGATATCATCAGAAAAAAAGGGCCAGTAAATTTGGCAAACAAGCAAGCAGACGGGGCCTGTAGGACACGCTTTTTGCTGCGAAGGTGAGGAGAGAGGAATCAGGCAGAGGAACATGAATATTTTATCACCACTTACCACACGCAAAAGTTCGTACGGGGTGCCATTGGATGGCCGATGATGAAGGTGGTTCCTATCTGTATTTTGTGCATGCTCTGGCCGGAGTAGATTGTTTACCAAGCTACGGCGGTTTGTCAAGCTTTTGAAAGTTATGCTGTTTGGGTTCTACTCCTCTGTGAATGGAGGTGTTATAATGGGGAGTGCATCCGTTGACTTTATGCATAATTGTGATCCTATATTACCGAGCGATGAACGCTCACCTTGCAGCATTTGGGTAGAGATATTCGGGGGGGATTTGTTGACACATCACAAAAAACCACACACACCAAACAATCTCTAATCAATCTCGTTCAATTTTCTCCCCACCGCAGATCCGTAACCGCCTGTCCGGATACTCAGTTGATCCCTTCGACCTCAGCATCATCAACCAAACCGGATGTCCGAAGGAGGGAGAGGCAGGCTACAACATCCACATCGACTCCAACACCTTTTCGACGAAAAATATCGCCAACGTGTTCCGCAAGGCGGGCGAGAAGATCGGCGATGGGTTTGAGTATGCCGTGAATGCTGGCAAAAAGGTTGCACATTTGTTTTAACCCTTCCCAAAACGGTACACCGAATGGCTTTGCTAGATGCGTGCCCGATCATCCCATTTTTGCTTTACTTCAAGTTTCATGTAATTGGTTACTATACTACTCTACGCTCCACTTTCAACCCACTCCGCATCTGCCAGCAAAATTGACCCTTGCACCTATCAGGAATCATTTTTGAACATACTGAACGCAATCACCTACCTACCTACTCCATCCATTGTCGGTTTCCTGTTCGCGTAACACGATATATTGGCTTATATGTGCTTTTGTCTTGCAGATTTACCATCAGTACACCGACTCCGGCAGCAGTGATGAACAAACCACCCCCTCCGGTGGCCGTAGGGCGGAAAAACTCACCATGCCCCAGCATCCGGATACCGAGTGGCTTCCGTAAGACCGATAGGAGGAAACCCGACAGCCCGTTCACCGTGAACCTGGTGCCGATGCGATGAACACTGTCAAAGGTCAACCGGGCTGGTGTGGCGGTTATACTGAAAGACTATACCATACGTGCTATGAAAATAATTCAATTTTATTCTGCTGGGAGATTTTAGATTTTCATTAAATGAACGAAAAATAACACTAGTTTAAAGCATTTTCTAACTCGGTTCGCAGATGACCATTTCCACAGTTTTATGTTCGTCACTTACTAGGCTAGGGAAATATGGTTTTTTTTTTCTTTAGTTTCAAAGGGGTAAACACGTCTACACGCTAGCTCTGTGCAATCGATTGTGAGGCATCTCTTCTATTCAGGGATGCCAGATATTTTTTTCAAATATCGGATAAAAATTTGAAATGTCTGGGAATGTCTACACCGAAAATAATCGTGTAGTAAAAACTACCATTTTACCCGACTACGCCTATCTTTAAAACAACCATGAAATTTCAGTCAAATTTACTTCGTTTATGGTAAAACCTTCATCGTTTGTGGTATATTTGACAGACCTCATATTGATATCAACCACCCCATGGTTGATCTAATCGCCTGCTTTCAACGAGTAGACGTAATAAGAGAGCGAGTTATGTCATTTTCGCTATATTTGTGATTATGTAAACGTTTCTGCATCTTTTTCTTGGATTGTTTGTTTCCTCCTAACTTCAGACAAAATTCCTCATGAACTTCTTGGCAGTCAATTCTTATTTTCTTCGAAATTCACATTTAAGAACCCAACCTTACCCTCCAGAAACATTTGGTAAGTTTTTTCCTGAACATAGTTACTTTCTAAACTTCTGATAAGTCCCGTCCTGAACTACGAGGAAAATGTCCGCAAAACTTTGGGAATGTACTCTCCAAATTTTTTTGGAAAATATTCTTAAAGTTGTTAGAAGATTCTTCCTGAACTTAAGGGAAGTTCTTTTCTGAACTTCCGCAATGTTCTCTTCTAAACCTCAGGAGAGTATTCTCCTGAACTTCGGGAAAGTTTGTTCCTGAATTTCTGAGAAGTTCCTGCTTGAACTACTAGAATGCTCCCCCTATACTACTGGATAGTTTCTTCCTGATTTTATCAAAAGTATCTACCTGTACATCTGGGATTTTCTGAACTTCGAGAAGTTCTCATTCTGAAATGCTGGAATGTTCGATTCGAAACTTTAGGGATGCTCTCTAGCACTTCTGAGTAGTTACAACTAAACTTTTGATTTCTTCGGAACTTCTGAGAAGTCCTCTTATGTACTTCTAAAGAGTTCTTTACTGATATTTTGGAAAAAAAAAACCACCTGTAGGATGGTATTGCCCTCTCTGGTAAGTTTCTTTTTGAAATTCGGGGGAGTTTTTTCTTGAGCTTATTCTTTCCAAACTTCTGATTGATCCCATCCTGAACTCCGAGGAAATTTTTATTGAAACTTTGGGAAACCCGTTTCCAAAATTTCTAGGAAAATTCCGTAAAATTTGTTCTTGAAGTTTCTTCCTGGACTTCAGAACTTTTGGAATGTTTTCTCCATAACTCTGAGGAAGTTTATTCCGAAACTATTGAGAAATTCGTGTTCAAATTAGAAAGAATTCAACGCTCCTGGAAAGATTAATTCTTTTCTCTCTAAAGAATTTTGAGAAATTTTTATTCTGCATTTTTACAAAATCTGCCAAGGAATTGTTTTACCTAATATTTTGAGAAATTAAAGGTAGTGCCCTTCCTGGTTAGTTCCCGTCAAAAATTTGGGGAAGTTTTTTTCTGAACTTGTTAGTAATTCGATCTTGAATTTCTGGGATGAACTCTCAAACCTCTGAAAAGTTCCTAATTTCAAAGAAGTCCTCTTCCCTCTAATTCGTCCTGAAGCTCTGATAAGTGCTCTCCTGGTTCTTGAAGAAGTTCTGCCCTGAAATTTTGGTAAGTATCATCTTGAACTTCAGTAATGTTTGGTCCTGAATTTTTGAAGGTTCTTCTTGCTTGGACTGCTTGCTTCCGATACTTCTGAGAAGTTTCTACCTGACCATCGCAGAGGTTTTTTGTTTTGAGGAAGTCTCTTCTTCGGGAATTATCTTCCCGAAGCTCTGGGAAGTCGTCTGCTAAACTGTCCATGATTACCCTAAATAGTGGGTCTTTTCTCTCTTTACTTCCAGGAATCAAGGACTAATTCAGGGATATATTTCTAAATCCCTAGTACAAATATACTGAAATGATGCATTTAGTAGTACTTCGGAAAATTCAGAGTTTTAAGATTTATTTCAATAGCTCAGAACTTTTACTGTTGTTCTGTCTCCCGAGTGGCAAACGACTGGACTTCTAGAGCAAATACTCAGCAACCCCTTTTAACGGTAAGTTTTTCAAATATGATTTGTATTGTTGTGAACCTTGATTTTCGTTGTGACTTAATGGCAAAGGACCAATATTTCCAACGCTTTGACAATAATTTTTCGCATGGGATTGAACACTACCATAAGTAGGGACTCCATATAACCCTTGAAAAGGGCCTATACGATACTTATCTGCGGACCCATTGTGTCTCCAAGTGGCCCACCGCTTTCGTTTCTTCAAGTATTTCTACTTTCAATGATACCTACGATATTTGAAAAAAAAATCAACAAAGCTTCTTATTGTATCTACAACACTGTAGAGGTCCTTGTACGTTTTAAATCCAAACTTCAGAAATACCTTTTATTTGAAATTTAAAAAATATTTCAAATGTCTGAAAAAGTTTGCAACATAATTAAAATGTCTGCTAAATGTCTGCATCGTTGGAAAAGTCTGCAACAAAAATGAAAAGTCTGCAAATTTAAAGACATGTCTGTGAATATGGCATCCCTGCTTCTATAATATTTTCCTATATAGTTTGATCGGCATACAATTAAATTCTACAATTCAGGCCACAGTATATTCGAGCATACAGTGAATTCTTGCTATCTCGTACACGACAGTTCTTCCTTCTTAAGCTATGTCTGACTGTTCAACAAAATTGGATTCAACATTATTCGAACTGACCTTTGCCAGTAGCAGGAAGTTCTGAGCGAATAAAATTTATTGATAAGATCCGTAATTCTATATCAGCCTGGCTGAATTATGTTTATGAAAAATTCTGAGCTTAAATTATCGTATTTATAGACAAATTCCCTATCTTTCTTCTGAGTTTGCACCCGCATTGATCTGCTTCCTTCTTCTGTTTAAGGATCGTTCAGGGAGTTCCCCGATTTCCTCCTCCTCTCGGGACTCAACCATTGGCAACTCCTCAGTTTCCGGTACAGAAATCAAAATGTTGGAACGCATCGGTGGTGGTGAACGTTCACATATTTTCAGCTGGGCCCGATGTGCCATGATTCGAGCGCTTCCAATCATAATCTGAAATGTATTAATTGATAATCGTTTTAAGTAAATTGCCTTTACCCATCTAACATACTCATTTTGATTACAGTTTCTGTACCACACCTCATCACCTTCAGCAAGGTCATTCAAATGATCAGTTGGTTTTAACTGAACACATTTGTCCATTGTGCTACATTCATCATTTATTTGAGGTGTGGATAAGTAACATTTCAAGCAAAACAATGCATTAGGTCCTATGTAACAATGAGAGACTCTCTTTGTCGACTTTCTCTTTGGGCTCCTACGACTATGTAAAAACATGTTTAACTATTTTCAACATACAGTACGGTAGTATAAAGTGTGATTATGGATTCAGTACGTTGAAAACATCACCAAATCGTTTAATAGACAAGCTATTAACCAAAGAGAAAGTCGACAAAGAGAATCTCTCATTGTTACTTAGGACCTAATGCATTATTTTGCTTGATTTGTATTTTTTCTTGGGGTTCTGGTCCTCCAATTTCATTTCCGACGATCCTGGTTCCAGCAAAAACTTCTTAAGCATCTCTTTAACGGTTTGAACCAATCTTTCCGCTTGGCCATTGCTTGACGGATGATATGGCGGACTTTTTAGAACAATTATTCCCTGTTTTTCTAAAAATTGCTTGAAACTAAATGAATTGAATGGAGGACCACTGTCCGTGACTAAAATATCTGGTAAACCGAATCGAGAAACCATTCCTACCAGCTTCAATAGCACTTGACTGCAGTCTGTTCCTTTTTCCATCCACTCAATCTCTATCCACTTTGAAAAACTGTTTACCATCAGTAAAAAGGTATAGTGATTTAAATGGAAGAAATCGATATGAATTCGGCTGAATGGCCTCGTAGTAAGTATCCATTTGGATAAAACTTTTGTTTTCGGTACTTTAGCCATACAACTACAAACATCACAACCAGCTACTAATTTCTCAATGCCTGAATTGATGCCAAACCAATAGACATATCGTCTGGCTTGCTGCTTCATCTTTACAATACCTGAATGATTGGCATGTAACAGTTTCAATATTGTTTGCGGAATTACCACCCTGTTCTTGTACAAAAGGCAGTCTTTAACAATCTCTAATTCATGTTGATTAGAAAAGACATCAACAAACTGTCTTTTCATTCGCTTAGGCCATCCTTTTCTCATGTATGAAATTATTTTTTGAAGAAATTCGTCCTGTTTTGTTGCTTTCACAATAGTCTTGAAGTCCATTGGGAGCTCTTCGCCGAAATTGATACTACAAACGCGACCTACATCGTATTCGTTGGGCTCGGTATGTTTCAGAGGGAAACGGGAACAAAAGTCTGCATTTCCCATTCTAGCAGAAGGTCGGTATTGAATGTCAAACTCATATATAGAAAGTTCCAAAATATATCGCTGAAGTCTTGTAACAAATATTGAGTTCTTACCGTCCTTGCCAAAAATACCAACTAAAGGCTTATGGTCTGTGTAAACTGAAAATTGCTGGCCATACAAATATTTATGGAACTTCTTGATGGTACACACTAAAGCTAAAGCTTCTAAATGAAATATCGGGTAAGATTTTTGAGCATCGTTCAATGAAAAGAAAGTGAACGAAATGGGTTTTTCAACACCATTAACAAGATGTGCTATCACACCTCCCAAGCCGTAACCTGAAGCATCTGATACAATTATAATTGTTTTTTTTTTAATTATAAAATTCAAGAAAGTCCGTTTGCAATAGCGCTTTTTAACTTCTTTCAAATGCTTTCTGACATTTGTCATTCCAATCGAATTTCACCTCTTTCTTCAATAGATTGTATAAGCAAAACAGTTCTGATGACAAGTGAGGAATGAATCTGTTATAATAATTAATTGGCCCCAAAAAGGATTTCAATTCCGTAACAATATTAGGCACTTCTGCATTTCGAATTGTTGAGATTTTCTCCGGACAAGGTAGTAACCCTTATTCATCAATAATATGTCCTAAGTACTTTAACTCTTTCACAAAAAATTTACACTTTTACTTAATGTTTGCCTCCAAAAGGTTATTCAACACCAAAAATAACTTTTTTTTTTGCACTCATCTAAATCTGTACCCGCTATCAAAACGTCATCCAAATACACATACACCTTTTATTCCTCTTATTACCTGCTCCATGATTTTTCGAAATATTAACGCGCTGGACGAAGCCCCTTGAGGTAATCTATTGTACACATACAATCCCTTGATAGTATTAATGACCATGAACTTTTTCGATCTCTTTGATAGAGCTAATTGTGTATATGCGGTGCATATGCACCCTCTAAATCAAAAATATGTGTACCCTGCCAAATTTGCAAAAAAAATCTTGAGCAGTGGATAAGTATTTCGTATAATCTGCTTGTTTATTGATACCTTACAGTCAATAACAAGTCTGATTTCATTATTCTTCTTCATAACCACTACTACTGGTGAAGCCCATTCACTGGTCTTTATAGGAGTTATGACCCTTTCCTTTTACAATTTTTCTAAATAATTCATCACTTTGTCCCTGAGCCTATAGGGAACGTTATACGCTTTTTTTTAAAAATGGGAGTATCGTCCTTGAGCACTAATTCCACCTCATAACCAAGTATAGGTGAAGAAAAATCTTTTACAAAAACATTGCCATACCTTTGCTTAATTTCTTCAATTGTTTCAACCCTTTCAGGCGCAGTCATCTTGTTAACCAAACTTAAATTTGAAAAATATTGTCTCCAGTTAGGAAAAAATGTATCTAACCAATTAACTAACCAATAAATTAAGTTCTACCAACAAGAGGTATAAAATTGTTGGTACAACTCAAAACTAAATTTTTTAATTTGGCTTCGACTCCTTTATACTGAACCATCATTGTGGCTTCACCCTCAATTTGCAACTTCGACCCATTTACTACAATCAATTGCTTAGAACTTCTTTTTAAAGGCTTCGTGAATTGGGAATAGTATTGGCTTTTGCTCATTACTGATACTGCAGAGCCGCAGTCAACCTCCATCGTAATCATTTTTTCCGTCAATACAAATATCTATTAAACAAGGTTCATTGTTGGTGGATAACATTAACATACATGGAAAATCACCTGCATTATTGTCATCGTCGTCGTCTTCGCTATCAGAATCATACGGTTCAATTACGGTAGCCAAAGTGTCTTGGGCCATTGTTAAGCGAAAGCAATTCAAACCTAACAAAACGAGCAGACAAAAGTTGCTCAATGAAAGGATTTAGACACTGGTATAAAAAAAAGGTTCAAAAACTCACCCAAATGTTTCAACTTCTCTCTTATTCGACCTTGGCCAACCTTGATCTTTACAATTCGACACTTTCCCAGAATCTTAAGTAATCCGGTGTTAATGACTGTTACAACCAGCCTTGGCTCGTCTCACAGATTGTGGATACCAGTACCGATTAGTAACACGCCAACGTCGTCTAGGAATCAACCTTGATCCACTCAAAGCTGATGTGGGTAGCAACGAAACCTATTTTTAAATAAACAAAAAAGAAACTCTCTTGGCATATGTAAGAAACTTTCAATAAGTTCAATAAGTCCAAACAGCTGTCTTATTATCAAAACGACCAACTCTGAGACAAACAATAGCCTTTATTCGTAGCACTAATTATATTCTCTTATCAATACGAACAATGGGTGGAAAACTATATTCTAGTATGGCGTTTGATATGAGCACTGGCCAAATTCACACGAATGTTTTGAATTTCGCCCGAACTGATGAAATTTTTTCTCCAATAAGGCTCGCTAATACACTTCAACAAAGTTTCCACTTTTTCTCGTAGCCAACTATCATGTTCGTCACTTACTAGGCTAAGGAAATATGGGTTTTTTTTCTTTAGTTTCAAAGAGGTAAACACGTCTACACGCTAGCTCTGTGCAATCGAAGGTGAAGCATCTCTTCTATTATATTTTCTTATATAGTTTGATCGGCATACAGTTAAATTCTACAATTCAGGCCACAGTATATTCGAGCATACAGTGAATTCTTGCTTGTGATTGTGGAAGTCAAGTTAACTCTCACTCTACTCGACAATCTCTTTACTATTTACTAAAATGTCTATAAGGAACATTTACAAATGTCTGTATTTGTCTGCATTGAGGATTTTGTCAAAAAAAATTGCGAAAAGAATATAGGTGATGGAGAGAATATTATGTAAGAACATGTGAGGAGTGGTTATTTCGCAAAAAAAAAATTGTAAACTCATACTCTCTAATACATTGGTTTTGGGAGCCTTATTCCTTTACTTTTTCAGAAGCATGAGCATAATCATGAGTATGATCGACCGCCCGAGGTTGCTAATCCGTTATTGCCAGATCAGCTGTTAGATGATGCTTGGGACCAGCATACATCTTCAATGTGTAAAAACTGGTGATCCCAAACTAAGGCAATACCGGTACCAGGTCAAGTAGGGAATGGGTAGGAATACGTTGACGTAATAATCGCTTTGTTGGAAGCCGAGAACACCTCTGATTTTGTATAAAATGGTTGAGTTTGCAACGGGATCTGTTTGGGTAAACGGTGTGCTGAATTCAACTGACGTCGGCAGCAAATATGATATTTAACTATAACTAGAAATGAGAAGAAAATTTAGTATTTTTCATTTAATTCCAACTACCTCTGCATATATTGACAGATACGCGTATTTCGTCTACAATGCGCAGACTTCTTCAGTGTGTCGTACTAATAACTCGACTTAAGTACGAGACACTGAAGAAGTCTGCACATTGTAGACGAAATACGCGTATCTGTCAAGATATGCAAAAGTAGTTGGAATTAAATGGAAAATACTAATTTTTCTTCTAATTTCTAGTTACAGGTATTCCACTAAACAGCTCAAACTATCTAGGATTTATATTTAACTCTGTTCCCAATTTATTCTCTGTACAGAGATGCACATCATAGTTATTCAAATTGTGGCACCGATTTAAACCAACAGTAAGGATGCTGTTGGGTCCACTGACAAGTGTAGGTGATTAATAGACAATTACCCTATGCTACTCAGCAGTAACAGTAAATAGATGCAGCTATATACTTCTATAAAGATCAACCATTAATCAATGAATGTAAACTGAAATGTGAAGGTCATAATATGATGGAAATAACACAATGCTGCAAAGAAACACCAAACGATGCACATATAATAATGAAATACAGCGATATGCCTTTTCCGCGATGCTAGATTGAAACTCTGAAACGGCGAAAATTCAAACGTAATATAATGAAATAAAGTCGATCACCCGGCAGCCCTACTACTGCCGACAACTCCTGTTTGCCGCTGGGCCCATAAATAACTCCTTCTGTCCGTGAAATAGAAAATGTAGGACCATAAACAATGTTAGTTTTTGAATCACTTCCCTGGATGAAGAAATAATTTTTTTTTTTGCAGGGTCCGTCATACATGATCCTTTCTAAAAAAAACCTAAACAATCATCCCATCTTCAGCAAATACACAACGTGAGCTAGATAGGCTAAAACTTACAACGATGCACACATGCGAATCTTAAAATAGCATTTAAAAATACTGTGAAGGGATTCTACTTTACAAAATGACAACAACAAGTACATCTGCAATGTCTGGTTGTTGATGATTCTGGTCCTGTCGCAACTGCTGACGGACCTGCATTATCACAGTCACGAGAGAGAGAAAAAAACAATTTAAAACCACTACACAACACCTAGGAACTCCATGGATGATCTGAAACCATACACCGTATGAAGAATACTTCTATTTTTACTGCCTAAATCGCATTGGTGGGGCCACCTTAGGCATAGCTGACGTGATACAGCGTCGTTTCTCACTCAGCCGCTGGATGCCAGGACAGACACTGATTGAGCCGCACCTCCTTGGTGGACAGACGCTCGGCACGCAATTCCCTAATCTAGCTGTAGTCAGAAGGACAACAGTGCCCAGGTCTTCCTGCAGAATTATTCCGGTCCGATTTCGCCGGGTGTTCTTCTAGGTTTCGTGTTTCGCATTTAGGTCACCGGCGATGATAAATTGCCCCTGCCTCCGAGTGAGCTTGTGAATGTCGTTCTGTAGGACCGTTGTTGATCTGTTAGGCCGCGATGATGGTGATAGGATCGATGACAGTTTCGACCTCGATTCCGATCGCTTCGATTGACTGCAGCTGAAGACTCGGAAGCAGATGGTAGCTGATGTTGTAGCGCAGGGCGATCGCAACTCCTCCTCCACTAAAGCCACTACGATCAAGTCGCACAATCCGGTATCCTGGGATGAAAACTGTAAGTTCCGGCTTGAGCTGTGTTTCGGTGACGATGACGATGTCGATGGCCTTCCTGTTAAGGAAGTCACCGAGCTCAATAGTTCTGTTCCGGATGGAACAAGCATTCCAATTGAGGATGCTGATGGTGCGTTTGAGCTGTTCCTCCTTGGAGCGGCAGGAACGTTGTTGGCGATAGAGTTCTTGCACGAACTCCACCATTTGTTCCGAGTGGTAGAGCTGTCCATCGGTCGGTTATTGCGTGGAGGTACTGCAACCCAGATTGGCCCAGCCTGGAGGAGGAGCCGGCGTGGAGGCGGCGGCGGCTGCCGCGCATCGTTGCTAAACGGAGGCTGATGGGCGGTTTGCTTGGCGGTGATTCAATGGGATCGGCAATAGATTTTCTTCATCCATTCCGGGAAATTTTCTTCATCCATTCGAGGTGGCGGACGGCGTTGCCCAGGCCGGGACTTAGTAGACGCCTGCTTGCGGATCGCCAGAAAGTCCGCACGTTTGGGACAGGCTCGGTTGTTACCTTCGTGATTTGCGCCGCAGTTGGCGCACTTTGGTGATGTTCCTTCATCCATTGGTGCACAATCCATGGTAGTGTGTGTGCTCCGGCACACTTGCCGCAACGTGGTTTCATGTGGCAGTTTCGAGGTTCCGTGGCCGAACACAAGGCGAGTTGCTACACTGCATCACGTCCTGCTGTCTCGGGCGATACCGGTCCCACTAGACAATGACGTTGAAAAGGGCCCGTATTTTCAACAGGTCCGCCATCGTGACGGAACCCTTCTCCAGATGGACCAGATAGAGTTGGTCCCGATGATTTCCCTGTTTTTTGACGTCTGATCGGGATCACCTTCACTGGTTTCAGAGCCGCAGTTATAGCAATTATTGCCTCCGGAGTTATTTCCGGAAGGCCACGCAGAATCACTTTCAGTGGCTCGTGTCCTGGTGAGTCGTGAGTGTAAAACTCATGTTTCTTGATGACTAGGTGAGCACCAGCAGCACGGTAGTCAGCCTCCGTCGAGCACATGATCTTTGTGCCGGTACTGCACAGCTTAAAAAGCGGGTGAATTTTGATAGCTGCGAGCTCAGTCCTGAGAGCAGCGATGTCCTTTGACGTGGTGAAGAGCGGGGGGACTTTTACCTTCTTTGGCACCTCCTGTACCGGGAGCACGGACAATTTGTTGCTCGCTAATAGTCGAGCGTTAGGGTCCGCTGGATCGGCGTCGTCATGGCGCAGCCGCTTGAAGCTGCTCGGTTTTGGTATGGCGTCAGGAGCTGATGCCACTGGCGTGGATGTCACCACGTGTTGATTTTTTCAACCCATTGCCACGGCAACAGGTCGAGTGAAAAAACTTGGAGAACTTTGCAGCGCTTGCTTTTGCCTTGCCACCACCAAAAGATAAGCAAGCGCAGGTGATAAATCGCGAGCCGAACACGCAATCGCGAGAAAGCGGGCGAGGGGGAAACACGGGAGATACTTGAAATTGTACCGTTAGCCACCGGCACCGCAAATAAGCTGGGTGTATTGTCAACAACCGTGCATCGAGCCAAAAAACGAGCCGGACTATCGACTTACAAGAAGGTAGTGACTCCAAATCGCGATGATAAACAAAATACGACGGCCAAAGCGCGATCCCGGAGGCTGTACACGACGATGCTGACGAAGTTTGACTGCGTGGTAATGGACGACGAAACCTACGTCAAAGCCGACTACAAGCAGCTTCCGGGACAGGAGTTTTATACGGCAAAAGGAAGGAAAAGCAGCTTTTTCATAGCTTCCGGGACTGTCAACCAAGAAAAATACGTGAAAGAGTGTTTGAATAAACGTCTGCTGCCTTTCCTGAAGAAACACGGTTGTTCCGTACTGTTTTGGCCGGATTTGGCATCTTGCCATTACGGTAAAAAGGCCATGGAGTGGTACGCCACCAACAACGAGCAGGTGGTTCCCAAGGACAAGAACCCTCCCAACACGCCAGAGCTCCGCCCAATTGAAAAATTCTGGGCTATTGTCAAGCGGAACCTAAAGAAGACCAAAAAAAACTGCTAAAGACGAGCAGCAGTTCAAGGCAAACTGGCTTTCTGCGGCGAAGAAGGTGGACAAGATGGCTGTACAAAATCTGATGGCAGGGGTCAAACGTAAGGCCCGGCAATTCGGATTTGGAAAAGTGGAAGCCTAACTGAATATTTTTCCTGAATTTTATACTAATTGAACTTGAAAAAGAAATTTAATTTGATTTTTTAAATAAACGATTTCACCGATTTACACGCGTGTTCCCTTGACCAAATTTTGACCGTATCACCCTTTATGCGAATGTGGAGCTTCCGGGCAGCTACAGAATGGCGATGAAAAGGTTGGAGTGCTTGGAAAGAAGAATGGCCATGAATCCTACTCTGCGCGACAACAGTATGCGCCAGATTCAGGAATATTAGGGGAATTGCTATGTGCATCGGGCGTCATCTGGAGAATTGGATCACTTGAACCCTCGCAGAACTTGGTTCTTGCCTTTAGGAGCTGTAGTGAATCCAAAGAAGCCGGGGAAGGTCCGCTTAATATGGGATGCTTCAGCAAAGGTTGACGGAATCTCATTGAACACACTCCTCCTTAAGGGTCCCGACGAACTCGCTTCGCCACTGAACGTGTTGTTCCGGTTTCGCCAATTTCCAGTGGCAATGACAGCAGACATTAAGAAAATGTTTCACTAGTTGGGGATTAGAGAAGCGGATAAAGGTTTCTATGGCGTGATGATCCCAGCAAGCAACCGGAGATCTACATTATGGACGTCGCAGTATTCGGTGCCACTTGCTCACCTGCAATGACACAATACGTTTAAAATGTGAATGTAAGAAGATTCATGCAAGACTTTCCAAGAGCAGTAGAAGGAAT
This sequence comes from Aedes japonicus, assembly GCA_034211315.2. Classification (NCBI taxonomy): domain Eukaryota; kingdom Metazoa; phylum Arthropoda; class Insecta; order Diptera; family Culicidae; genus Aedes; species Aedes japonicus. Next base: position 21,620 of record JASCZW010008782.1, on the reverse strand, counting down.
CATACACTTGCATTATGTGGACGATTATCTAGATAGCTTCCTGACGGTCAAAGAAGCGAAATGAGTGGCGTCGGAGGTGAAAGCTGTTCACAAAAGTGGCGGATTTGAGATTCGTGGTTGGGGATCGAACGTTGCAGAGATTCCAGTTTATCTGGGAGAACCTAAGGAGAACGTATTGAAGAATATTGGAATGAATGGCGAAGAAATAGAGAGGGTTCTTGGCATGTGTTGGCTAACGGTGAAAGACGAGCTAAAACACTCTGCCATGATGAAAGCAGATATCACTGGACACTTATCGCAAGCGGCGCAGTACCAACCAAACGACAGGTGCTCAGATGCTTAATGACTCAGATGCTTCAGGATATATGGCGTTCAAAATCAGGTTGGGACGACCCAATCGATAAATCATCGTTTGAGCGATGGCAAGAGTGGGCCGGAATGCTCAGAAGTATTGATGATGTGCGCATCCCTCGCAGTTATTTCCAGAATATCTGTGAAGAATGCCTGCAAGATATTCAGCTCCAAGTCCGGCTGCCTACGCATGCGTTTCATACCTACGCATCGTCAACTTGGATGGAAAAGCCGAAGTAGCTTTTGTTGCAGCAAAAACAAAGGTTGCACCTTGAAAACCAATGACAATCCCTAGGCTCGAGCTGCAAGCTTGCGCACTAGGAGCCCGTCCAATGAAGTTTGTTGAAAGTGGTCATACCGTCAAGGTGTCTAAAAAGTTCCTGTGGACTGATTTCATAGTAGCGTTAAGATGGATCAATGCGGATCCCTGGAAATTTCGCCCTTTCGTTGCACATCGGGTGAGTGAAATTCAGGAGTGCCCGCAACAAATCGAATGGCAATGGGTGCCATCAGAGAAGAATCCTGCTGACGAAGCCCCGAAATGGGGGGTTGGTCCCTACTTCAACCCTGATAGCATTTGGTTTAGTGGGCCAGATTTCCTTCGTAAACCCGAGAATGAATGGATCGACTGGGAAATACCGCATCATCTGAATGAACCAAGCATAGAGGAGCTTCGATCGTGCTACATGCATCTACGGGTATTGAATCCGGAACTGATGGTAGATGTCAATCGGTTTTCGTCTTGGAATCGCTTGCATCGTTCGATGGCCTACGTTCATCGATTTATCGCGAATTCAAAAAGAAACGCTGATCGTCAGCGTCGTTCGCTTGAGAAGACCAGCAAAATCTATCAACTGACGCCAGCCTTAGGCGAAGTAGGCATCTTACGAATGGACAGCAGAATCGGTGCAGCTTCTTGCGATTCTAGAGATCTAAAGTTTCCTATTATATTGCCAAAATCACATAGTCTAACTCACCTGATTATCGACCGGCAGCACCGAAATTTGTTGCATGCGAACAATGAAACAGTAGTTAATGAAGTTCGCCAACGCCAAGAAAGGTAGTCAGGAATTGTCAATATTGCAAGATAGAATAGACAATTCCTCAAATTCCTCAAAGGTTATCTCCATATTTCCGCCATAATGTAGGACTGGATTATTTGGGACCACTCGCCGTGAAAATTGGTAGGCATAGCGCTAAGCGTTGGATAGCTCTTTTCACGTGTTAGACCATTCGTGCTGTCCATGTGGAGGTGGTTCACAATTTGACAACGGAGGCCTGCATCAAAAGCGTTCGCCGCTTTGCATCATGGTGCCCCGCTTGAAGTCTACAGCGACAATGCAACTGACTTCCGAGGTGCAGAAGTAGTTTTAAGGTAGCAGATCAACACGGGACTGACCCAAACCTTACAATGACGACCAAATGGATGACGAATCTTTGCACACATTGCTTTTAGAGGCAGAAGCTTTAATAAATAGCAGGCCATTAACGGATTTACCTCTAGACTCTGAGGAGCAAGAAGCTCTTACTCCGAACCATTTCATGCTCTGGAGTTCATCGGGATCAAAGGAACAATCGACTGTAACCAGAAGCGATAGCGTGATGCTCAAACAATCATGGAAAAGCATTCAACGATGTTTGGATCGATTTTGGTCACGTTGGATTAAGGAGTTCCTGCCAGTTCTCACAAAGCGAACAAAATGGTTTGGTGAGACGCGGAATCTGAAAGTGCATGACCTGGTACTGGTGTTGGATGAAACCAAGAAAAACAAGTGGATTCGAGGTCGGATACTGGAGGTGATCACTGGAAAGGATGGTATCGTTAGGCAAGCAGTCGTGAAAACTTCGGATGGTATTTTTCGGCGACCAGTTTTGAGGCTGGCTGTGCTGGAGGTGACTGGAGTAGATGGAACCACAGCCAATACAGATTCCATCGGGGGGATAATGTTGCCACCACCAGCAAATCGGCAACCCTGTCGTGGAGGGCGAATTGAGTTCAGTGGAGATGAAGCGTAAATATTTACAAAGTGAAACAATACACTACATTAGCAGAGTATATAAAGTGCATTTCTAGAATCGACATCATATATATCAACATTCACAGTTTATCTTTCATCGGTGTCAGACGTGTTCGCTAGTAATAGTGAAGGCAAATTGTTTTAGCGAAAATAAATCGCAACCTGCTGCCACGGTGCGCAGGCGGAAAAATCTACCCAATGAGTTTGCTGACGTCACGGCTAGTACGCCGGAGCAAGCAAACATCAATAAGAGAACCTGCAATGACAACGAATCGTATCGATCGGAAATCCTATCTCGGAACCGCTACAGTACCGGCGGAACTGCGATAAATGACAGCGACCTCGATGGCTTTGGCGATGATCCGTTGAATGTTCAGCCACAGCAGGATCAGTGACCAACCGCAATCAAGATTCCTCCCCTGATGGTGAAATCACTCAGCTTGGAAAAGACGAAGCAGACCATGAAGGCCTTGAAAATCGACGCGTCATATAAAATCTGTCGCATTGGAATCAAAGTGGTTCTCACTTCCAAGCAGGACCACCAAAAAGCCAAGGAGATTCTTGACAATAATAAAACGGAATACTTCACCTTCGACACCCCGTCGGAGAAACCGTTTAAGGCAGTCATCCGTGGCTTGCCCATCATGGACGTAGCCAGCATCAAATCCGATTTGGAGCTACGATACAATCTCACTCCACTTGTCGTTTACCCTATGGCAAGGCACAACAGGGAAAGGCAATACCGTGACTGCCTATATCTGGTGCACTTTCCGAAAGCGATCAGTGACGCTGGTGCATTAAAGGCCTCCAGAGTAATCGAGGATGTCATCGTCTCCTGGGAGGCCTACAGAGGAACAAACAAGGGATGTGACTCAATGCATGAGGTGCCTGAACTTCGGGCACGGCACACGAAACTGTCGACTGAAACCTAGATGCAATCTGTGCACAAAAGATCATCTAACCGAATCCTGTCAGGTTGAAGGCGCTGTGGCATTCAAATGTGCCAACTGCGGAGGTGCTCACCGCTCCAGCGATCGCACATGCAAGAAACGTGAAGAATACAAGAATATCAGGAAGCATGCATCCACCACCAACCAACCAGGCAGAAGGAGAGACCGTCCCCAACCTCCTGGTTTGGATGAATTTCCACCACTCCAACCGGGAAACCAAAACCGTTTTCCAGATGAGCCGCGGATCCAATGGAGAACGCCGATTTCAAACCAGCGGGAACACCGGCAAACCGCAAGATCAACTTCACCCAAACCGCCACCTGGCATGCAGTACACCTAACAACCTCGTGAACCAACTGCATACGAAGACCTTTCAGCTGGCGCCCACCCGCTCTTGTACACGGCAGCTGACCTCCAGCATATCCTTAATAAGATGTGCGACAAACTCCAGCAGTGCTCCACCCGGTTGGAACAAGTTCGACTAATTGGAAACCTTGTGCTGACTTATGGCTACTAAAGACCTGAAATTGCTTCTCTGGAACGCCCGCGCAATATCTCGGAAAAGCACCGAACTATTGGATTATCTGATTCGTCAAGATATCGACATTTTGGTAGTCACCGAAACGAATCTGACACCTGGTAAGAATTTCCACTTGCCGGGATACATCATCACCAGACTGGATCGTACGCACTCAAGCGGGGGTGGCGAGCTGATTGCAGTTAAGACTACCATGAAATTCATCATCCAACCACACTACAAAACGACTATCATCGAAGCGGTTGGAGTAGAAATTAAAACAAACACAGGTGAGTTATTAGTCATCGCCGCCTACTGTCCGAAGCAGTGCAGTAACAGCAACGGCACTAGCAGAACGTTTAAGAACGATCTGGCAAAATTGACCAGATTTAGAAAGAAATTCGTCGTCGCCTGTGATTTGAATGCTCGCCACGAAGCCTGGAAGAACCACCGGAGAAACAAAAACGGAGAACTGCTCTTCGAAGACGCCCAACTGGGGTACTACACCGTCAACGGCCCTCTAAAGGGTGATACGGTCAAAATTTGGTCAAGGGAAAACGCGTGTAAATCGGTGAAATCGTTTATTTAAAAATCAAATTAAATTTCTTTTTCAAGTTCAATTAGTATAAAATTCAGGAAAAATATTCAGTTAGGCTTCCGCTTTTCCAAATCCGAATTGCCGGGCCTTACGCTTGACCCCTGCCATCAGATTTTGTACAGCCACCTTGTCCACCTTCTTCGCCGCAGAAAGCCAGTTTGCCTTGAACTGCTGCTCGTTCTTAGCAGTTTTTTGGTCTTCTTTAGGTTCCGCTTGACAATAGCCCAGTATTTCTCAATTGGGCGGAGCTCTGGCGTGTTGGGAGGGTTCTTGTCCTTGGGAACCACCTGCACGTTGTTGGCGACGTACTACTCCATGGCCTTTTTACCGTAATGGCAAGATGCCAAATCCGGCCAAAACAGTACGGAACAACCGTGTTTCTTCAGGAAAGGCAGCAGACGTTTATTCAAACACTCTTTCACGTAAATTTCTTGGTTGACAGTCCCGGAAGCTATGAAAATGCTGCTTTTCAAGCCACAGGTACAGATGCCTTTTGCCGTATAAAACTCCTGTCCCGGAAGCTGCTTGTAGTCGGCTTTGACGTAGGTTTCGTCGTCCATTACCACGCAGTCAAACTTCGTCAGCATCGTCGTGTACAGCCTCCGGGATCGCGCTTTGGCCGTCGTATTTTGTTTATCATCGCGATTTGGAGTCACTACCTTCTTGTAAGTCGATGGTCCGGCTCGTTTTTTGGCTCGATGCACGGTTGTAGACGATACACCCAGCTTATTTGCGGCATCTCGGAGAGATAGGTTAGTAGGGTTTCGCTTGAAACTACCGGCAACTCTCTTTGTCGTTTCAGCGGCTTCCGGTTTTCGATTTCCTCCCGATTCAAACTTCCTGGCTGTCGACAAACGACAAACGACAAACACTTTAATTACATTTGTAACGGTTGATTTGGCAACTTTTAGCGATTTTGCCAACTTTGCGTGCGAGTAGCTCGGATTTTCGCGATGCGCGAGCAAAATTTTGATACGCTGCTCTCCTTGCTTGGACTACATTTTGACAACTGAAGAGTGAATTCCAAAATCAAAATAGGAGCAACATTCTACACACACACACCTTCAAAATGAGGGGTGTTCAGGTTTTTTAAATGCAAAATTGAAAGAAATACGTCAAGTTGATATTGACCAAATTTTGACCGTATCGCCCTTTACTTCGTTTGCTCAAATTGTCTTGCCAGATTGCCAGGTTCCCTATGAAACTAATTCACTGTGTTACAATAAACTAAGCAGAACTTCTCTGCAAAAATAAGTTATCATTGCACTGATGTTAGATTTGGATAACATCACACATCATCACATCTGGCCGTGTCCAATAGCATCGATTAATTATTCCCAAGATTTTTTGTTTTCCTTCTTTTGCCTGCGACAAGGACACTTAATTACACATAGCAATAGAAACCGAAATCCCCTCCATCAGCTTTAGCATAATTGATAATCCCCATCCTAATACGCGAACAAAACGTTGGAAATCTATTGTGGGTATTGAGCTCCTGCTCTGTCCTCCAAATTGCGCAAATGAAGATTAATTGATTACCGTGGACAACGGATTTGCTGGTTTGTAATTGCTACTTAAGCGAAAACAGATGTGCTTATCATCAGCCCGGAGAACAATACGGCTGATCACAATCAGACGCATCCCAATCGGAAATGGAACAACGGCAAATCAACGTTCTCTAAGTGCGGTAACCGCGGGTATCGATGGATTGATGGACGTTAATTAGTGGACCCCCTTTGTGGCGACTTGCCCTATTCATCCATCCATGCATCCACCCACAGTGGATGATGGATATAATCGTTCCTAGGCGCAGGAATTGAACGGAAAAAGTGGGGGGTTATGAGTTCGCAATTGGATGTAATTAAGTGAGGAATCCATTGTGCTCCTTTAGCTCAGTATGTAAATCGAGGTGGCCAAGAAGCAAGGGTTCGATTACCAGTGTCGCGAAAGACTTTTTCAGATTGAAAAATTTCTTGATGAAATGGTAGAGACCTAGAAATTCGAATTTCAACGCCAGTCCGGAAATGGTCTTGACCGGGTGGTTTGCAAATTTTACACTACCATTGCCCACCGGGATGATTGATTTCGGTAATCATTATAATCATCATTGTCTATTATGATGCCCGGCTTCATTCACACCATGCAATTATTGTTCTGCGGATTTTCCAATTTTCCACTACGTTACCGTTGGGGATTGTCGAGGGGAGGTGAGTTTGAATTGATTCGTTCCGGCTAGCGAAATCGAACCAGTCATTATGCTTTTGATGTGTCTGATAATTTGATAACCAAAACGAGGAGCATAATGATTGATACCGGGAATTGATTGACCAAAACGGTTTATGGAAATCCCAAAAGAAAAACTCTCAGAACATTCATTTTGAGTTGAAATTTTATTTCATTGTCCATTCGAACTATGCCAACCGAAACCTTCTTTCCTAAAGTTAGCCAAAATTTCGTCGGTTTTCTGCTTGAATTTGTCCGCATCCTCTAGAGACGACAGTGAATGACTGATCCTATCCAGAGCATCCTCCGCCAATGACGCTCGGAACTCCAGCTGATTCAACTTCTTCACTGCGTCTTGAAATTTTATATTCGTGGAACGGATTTGCTCCTGTAGCTTTCGAAGGGAACGGTCATTTTTGGACACAACTACCGGATTGTTTTTTATCTGCTCAAGCGCGCTGCGCAGCTCCTGATTGTCCAACTTCAGCCGATTGATTTCATCCTGAACGTTTGTCTCGGCCCCGTTGATGGTAGGTTTGTTCCGGATCTTCAGCGCACGATCCGCATATCGAAGGGTACTTAGAGTTTCATCAACATTATAGTCAGCTGGAGATATGCACGCAATCATAAGAGTAATGGAATTTCCTCCAAGGGAATTCTGAAGCAATCTCGTCAGCTTGGAGTCTCTGTACGAGATGTAGCCTTTCGTATTTTTGGCAGCTCCTAGTGCGGCAATTACGTTCCCCAACGCCAACAAGCCTTTGTTTATTTGAATACTCTCGCGTAAACGATCACCGACAGCCCGTGTCTTTTTGGATCGTTCCGATCCCGCTAGATCTACCAGATGCAGCTTGGACATGGTAACAACCTGATTATTTTGGATCTTCCTCACCGTCAGCGTAAACATCGTGTGGCTCCGATTGGATTCCTTGTTCATGGACGTCGAAGCCACTGCTCTGGCACTAGCTCCCTGAATCAACCACCGAAGTGCTTCCTCTGCGTTCTTCACAGGAATTTCCGTCAAACCCGGTATAATCACTCCCGACGCGTCCTCTCTAATACCCATCATCTTCTCGAATCGATTCCTGTACGATAGCAGATCGTACACATTCTCCTGATACAGCTCCACAAACGAACAGGTTACCATGCTCCGAAACTCCTCACAGTCCGCAATCTGATCAAACACATCGATCATCGTCCGCGGAATTATCCCTTGGTGATCATCGTACTTCCCTTCGAACGAAGTCCCCATCGTGTAAGTTTTGCCGGATCCCGTCTGCCCGTACGCCAGAATCGTCACATTGAATCCCGCCACCAGCTGATTCACAATCGATTTAACACTTTTCTCATAAACCTCCCGCTGGTCACAGCTCGGATCGAACACGTGATTGAACGTAAACAGTTCGCTACAGCGGACGCAAATCTGTGGTTCCTCCTGGGTGGTCTGCTCCGCTATGACTTGACAGCCCATCCGGATCTCCGACGGCAACAGTGGGCGAATGCGAACGGCAACCTGAACCGTCTCCGGAATGGATGCCATTTACTTGCGGAAGATTTGAATTTTAAACGAATGCAGGAAAATAGGTGCTAACGAAATACAAATTTCCAAAAAGGTGCTTCGAAAACAACCGGAATTTGACAATGACAGCTGAATTTTCCCGTGAAGTAGGCGTCGAAATGAGGGTGGGATTCGAACGGTGTTCTGACAAACAGGCAATCAAAAGAGGAATCTGGAAATGTTTGTGTTTCAGATGGATAATTTGAGCCAGTAGTTTCGGACGAATCTTAAGAGGAGCTCAGAGAATTTTGTGGGATCATTGTATGAAGATGAAATAAGGGATGTTCCTAGCTGCAGATCCCATAGATTGTTTTGGCTTCCATTAAGTTTACATTCTAGGAAATTTAACAGCCAATAAGCTAACTAAAACTGAAGATGAAGTTATGGCCGGAATTGTCACAAGTATATCGGAGCGTTGAACGTGTCAAACGAGTCAACCGGGCTGTTCGGACCCGTCACACTGTAGACACTTGCGTATTTCTTCGGATTTTTGTTTTTGGTAAAACCCTTTCGTCCACTCGCGATTAAGCAACAACGATCGATTTAGATAGAATAAACTAGATTTTATTTTTCCATAAGAAAGCGCGACCGACTGACTCGACACATTTATTGGAACTGAAACTCTATCTTAGGCCGTTCCCAACGCTGTTCTACTTTGTATGCGCTGTTTTAGTTTACAACTAGAACTGAAACAAGCCATTTCCAATGATGTGTTGCAGTTCTACTTTTCGAGAAAATTTTTGCAACAGATTTACAACTGCTCGACAGCTCTGTTTTATTTTCAACGCGATTTGAAACACGGATGCAACATTGTTTTAAACTGAGTTTCTTTGTAGTTGTGGCAGCTGTTATGACTGATGACTGTCAAATTTGCGGTTTTTAGTTTGTTTTGCAAGTGATTTTTTTAACGCGAAATTAAGATCGACCAATATTTTTAAAACATGGCATTGCGATTAACGTGTTTTTGTTTTAATTTTGACAGTTCCAAAATTTAAGACTGGCAAGCAGTTTGCAACAAACATGAAACTCAGCGTTGTAAACGGCCTTAAAGCACAAAACAGCAATAGGCCGATAATTTAACAATGTGAGAAATATAACACTATCGGTATTGTTGCGGCTCCTCCGTGCATGGGACAAAAAATGAGAGAATTTATGCTGCACGGGGGGCGCTCGGATAGAGCGTACTAGTTTACCTAACATACCGGCCACCTAAATTCTATTAATGAATTTACGAATTCAAAATATTCAAAATATGTGCACAAATTGATCTTAAAACTAGCAAAGAAAATTATTTCTCCTTCGTTCCGTTCTGCGATTCGTCCGGGTTGCCGGCGTTCGTTGGCGCACCTTGCCACTTTTAGACAGCTCCGTTAGGTGTTCGTATCTTCAATACCCTGACCACTCCGTCAGGTCCCCATTGGCGTAACTACTGGGGGTGCCTAGGGGGGCAGGCCCCCTCCAGAATTCTGTAGGCCCCCCAGGATTTTTCACTAATATATTTCTTATTTGAAATGAAACACTAATCTCTACGGAATAGTAGGTTTTTTTTCCCAGTTTAAATTTTTTTTATACTTTGCTCCCTTCAGAAATAGTTTGAACGAGTAACTATTTCTGAAGAGTAAACTGCGCATACCCTTTTCCTCACACTTTTCACTTACCCCAGGGTGCCTTAAAGCATGAAAAGTTGGTACATATATCATGAAAACCATTGTTAACGACAATAAGATCCATGAGAGCTCCGATATATCAACATTATATCACTTCGCTCGAGAGTTTTCGTAAGTTAAAATTGGAAATATCTTCCCAACATCATGGTATCCCAGTAGTGAACAGCAATTATTGCTAGAGCCAAAGATGTGAAGAGAAAGTATCGATAGGTCCGATAGAGCTCGGCAGGTTATAAAATTGAATAGAAGTAGTTTGAATTTGAGCGTAGAGCTTTTGTGAAGCAGTATTTCGAAGCAAACACACACACTTTTGCCACACATCCCCATGCGGGGTCGATCAAGGCAGAAACGGATCCGCTGCATTGAGTGGCAAAAATGTATGCGCTTGATCATGCTCAAATACCGTCAAAGGCACAGAATGGTTCTAACGATGTGAAATCTCTATTTTTACACTCCCTAAAGAACACATGTGATGGAAACCAATTTCCAATTTGAGGTTTTTGAAAACACAACTTCTCTTTTTTACCAGTAATGTTCTTTTTGTCGTTGTTTACTAAACAACCTCTGAGAGAAACCCAATAAGGTGTTGTATGCTGATTCTCTTAACAGCATATTTTGACGGAAACTCCATCATTGAATAAATACTACTACTAATTATATTTTGTTATAATAGGTTTGCTTCAAAATACTGCTTAACAAAAGCCCTACGCCTTGGACTTAAATAATTCTGAATTCTAATAATTCAATTTCATTAATATTATAACCCTAAAACTCATAACTAAAACAATAGTGACAGTGAAAAGTAGAGCCTGTAAAGTTGAAACATAAGATATGAGACACTTTTCTATGTACGTATTTTATTTTAATTATTCAAGAAGGTTCAACAATAATGAGGTCTTTTTAACGACGCCTTTTAGAATTCACGATATTATTTTCTCTCATACGAACAATTTAGTAGAGTATAGACTCCCCAGGTTGATTAAAAGTTTCGAAGCTCACGAATGTCGATAAGCAAAATATGGAGATAGAAGTTTATTCAATAACGATAATTAACGTACTAATGGGAAAAAATCATCATGTGAAATTCTTATTTCGAAAATCTCGCCTTCTTGTGCGCGCGCCCACATTTGCTAGAGAGTCCGCCTTCTCATTTCCTAAAATTGAGCAATGTGAGGGGACCCATACAAAGGTAATTTTACATTATCTTTCGACGAACACACACATCTGCTCCCTTATTTTTGAAAGAAAGTAAGATGAGTGCCTCACTGTTTTCATCGCCTCAATAGAACTGAGACTATCCGAGAAGATGAAATAATGGTCTATGGGCATGTCGGAAATAATCTCCAGCTGTTGCTGCCAGCTCAGCAACATATACGAAACAAGGTTCCTGAAGTTTCCGGAAGGCAGATGAGTATTCATTGTAAACACCGAAACCAGTGGATCCATCAATGCGGGACCCATCAGTAAAAACTCTTCTATTGCAATTGACATGTTGGTACTTTTCAATAAAAATATGGGGAATTAAAATAGGTCGAAGTTAATCTGGAGCTCTTTGAATAGCCTGCTTCATGGAGAGATCATAATCAATGGAGGAACAGTGATGAGTTAAGCGTACACTACACGGAGAAAATCAAATATACTATAAAGCATAAATTCTATTCTAAAACCATATTCGATCTATCCAGTCATTAGAATGAATAAATCAGGTTTATGCATTGATAAGGATATATCAAAAATATGCATTCCAATGCATATTTTAAAAATATGCATTCCAATGCATATTTTAAAAATATGCATTCCAATGCATATTTTAAATATATGCATAGCAATGCATATTTGTATAAATATATGCATTCTAATGCATAAATCAAATGTATGCATTGCAATGCATATTTTTATAAAATTATGTATTCCAATTGATAAATTCAATAAATATTTAAATTCATAAAAAAATAATGTGTCTATAATAAATGATAATATTAATCATAATTAAATAAATAAAATACGAAACATTTTCACTTCACCCACACACCCAATTGTGGACTACCCGGACACTTTTTGATGCACTTCGTATGTAAAAAAAAGAAGTTTGTCCTGAAGAAGCTGCTGCTCTTAGAACTCAGATATGCGAGCTTAAAACAACGAATCCGAACAGAGACAGAGGAGTGGATTGAATGCAACATGCACGCGCTGTCAGGAGACAAAAGGAAATGATATCGAATCCGTTTTTTGAACCAGTTCCAACCTGCGATACCCGAACTTATTGTCAATGCAAACCCCAATTCGATAGGAGTTACAAATAAAACCATACACACTGAAGTTTAACACATAACAAGTCGACCCAATTTACCCGATCCAGTATGAAACTTGCTATTAAATTAGCACAAGTCGTCCGAGCACCTAAAGTAAAGGGCGATACGGTCAAAATTTGGTCAATATCAACTTGACGTATTTCTTTCAATTTTGCATTTAAAAAACGTGAACATCCCTCATTTTGAAGGTGTGTGTGTGTGTGTGTAGAATGTTGCTCCTATTTTGATTTTGGAATTCACTCTTCAGTTGTCAAAATGCCGTCCAAGCAAGAAGAGCAGCGTATCAAAATTTTGCTCGCGCATCGCGAAAATCCGAGCTGCTCGCACGCAAAGTTGGCAAAATCGCTAAAAGTTGCCAAATCAACCGTTACAAATGTAATTAAAGTTATGGGGAACGTTTGTCGACAGCCAGGAAGTCTGGATCGGGGAAATCGAAAACCGGAAGCCGCTGAGACGACAAAGAGAGTTGCCGGTAGTTTCAAGCGAAACCTAACCTATCTCTCCGAGGATGCCGCAAATAAGCTGGGTGTATCGTCTACAACCGTGCATCGAGCCAAAAACGAGCCGGACTATCGACTTACAAGAAGATAGTGACTCCAAATCGCGATGATAAACAAAATACGACGGCCAAAGCGCGATCCCGGAGGCTGTACACGACGATGCTGACGAAGTTTGACTGCGTGGTAATGGACGACGAAACCTACGTCAAAGCCGACTACAAGCAGCTTCCGGGACAGGAGTTTTATACGGCAAAAGGAAGGGAAAGGTAGCAGATATTTTCAAGCACACGAAACTGTCAAAGTTCGCAAAGAAATATCTGGTTTGGCAAGCCATCTGTACCTGTGGCTTGAAAAGCAGCATTTTCATAGCTTCCGGGACTGTCAACCAAAAATTTACGTGAAAGAGTGTTTGAATAAACGTCTGCTGCCTTTCCTGAAGAAACACGGTTGTTCCGTACTGTTTGGCCGGATTTGGCATCTTGCCATTACGGTAAAAAGGCCATGGAGTGGTACGCCGCCAACAACGTGCAGGTGGTTCCCAAGGACAAGAACCCTCCCAACACGCCAGAGCTCCGCCCAATTGAGAAATACTGGGCTATTGTCAAGCGGAACCTAAAAAAGACCAAAAAAACTGCTAAGGACGAGCAGCAGTTCAAGGCAAACTGCCTTTCTGCGGCGAAGAAGGTGGACAAAGTGGCTGTACAAAATCTGATGGCAGGGGTCAAGCGTAAGGCCCGGCAATTCGGATTTGGAAAAGCGGAAGCCTAACTGAATATTTTTCCTGAATTTTATACTAATTGAACTTGAAAAAGAAATTTAATTTGATTTTTTAAATAAACGATTTCACCGATTTACACGCGTTTTCCCTTGACCAAATTTTGACCGTATCACCCTTTATATAACGCCGGTAATGCAATATGCACAAAAAATACTAATTATCTAAAATGTATTGCAATGCATAAAATATGTTGATTCAATGCATACTTTTTAAGCATTGCCGTGATTTAAAATGAATAAAGCGTAAAAAGGAATATAAGGTAATGGGATGTCATGTTAGCCTAGCTCCTTCATTCGGCCTATGTACCAGATGTGTTATTAATTTAGCGATAATCAACAAAATCATGTTGCTTAAGGTTGACAGATGTAATCCGAAGCAATTAGGACAATATTAATCATCTTATAGTTGTTCACTTCCACGTAATTTTCGGTTTCTTGAACTTTTGGGGCATCATGATTTCACTGGCTATGCTAAACAGATGATCAACACGATTTCAAGTGATCTAAATTTGGCCTAATTAAATCGATAAAGCAAGTAATGCAGTCTGGATGTGAAGAACATAGTTACACGTTACAAACTAACTGTTCACATAGCTAAAATAATAATGATTTTACTAAAAAATCGTAGACCCAATGTTGGGTACATATTTTTTTGAGTGTTCTCAACTATGGCCTGTTGTATCAATAACGTGGTAAAAGGATGTTATTGGTAAAATTTCAAGTGGAAATGCATGAATTTGCGTTTGTTTATATTCAAGTGGCTCATCTAAACACAAATCGAAGAGACAAAATCTTTGTATAGTGAATTATAATGTTTTCATTATTGAATGGCTGGTAAATTATATATGAACATCATTTAAGTGTTTCGAGGCAGTTTTACTTTAGTTTGTGTTGTGAAATGTTGTATTAAGTAAATCCAGTACAGCTTACAATGCTTTAATTCATAAAATTAGAAAAAAAAAACCGTACAAAGACTGCATATAGTAATAAATCCATCGAATGGGACGAAGTTGCATCCACAAATAGACCCAATTTGGTGCTTATAGACCGACATTAAATCCACATCCCTCGAATGTTTCCGACTTTATTATAAGAGTTGTATAACTTTTCGTGGTACATACTAACAAATCTCTTATCAAATTTATCTTTGCAAGTGTCTAACTAGTTGAATCTCGCTTACAGCTTAAGCACTTTATGAGTTATAATAAAAAATGTAATCGATGGTTGTATAATAGGCTGAGTCAAGGGACACATACCCTATATTTTGCTTTTACGCGTGCTTTGTTTTGCTCGATCCAACGTAAGTGTTTTCCGGTAACGGTATTTACAGTCTACTTTGGAAATTTGAGAACCTTTGCAATCGTTCCTACTTACCACGTTGTTTTTTTAAATTCTCTCACGTCTTTTGCGTTCAATCTGTGATAACTTTGAAAATAGCATAACATAGCATGTTCCGGCCATGAACTCTCCTGGGTTTTACAGACGATGGAAGCGCCAGAAGAGCGGCCTTGGGTGTGACAGGCTCTTCATCCATCGTTCTCTTTGTTCAATACCTTTGCAGGTGCTTATGATCAGCAAGGGACGGGAGGGAAGTGTTGATTAGATGTCTATTTAAGAAGATGCTGAGAACTCATGCTACCTTCATAGATATCTGGAGTTGAGAATTCTATAGCTTCGTGCGGAAGGCTTTCGTTGGCAAGAAAGCATATGTATATTTGCTTTGATATGAGCTAGGTTGGAGAATAAGTCCTTAGGAGTGACGAAGTTAAGAATGGTTATGCACTCCTTTGTTGTCCGCTTTTCTGAACTGGAACACAGGCGTTTCCTACTTTTCCAGGTTCCAAAGCCAAGGGTGTAGTGTCTGTAGAGAGTATAGCATGTACTTAGCTTAGCTTAGCTTAGCTTATACTGACTGCACGTATCGATGGTTGCTACTCCGTAATTGATCAGAATCAGTGAAATTGCACAATGAATCAACTGAATGGGGCTGGGAGTAACCGGCCATTCTCACTGTACACGTTTCAGTGACTCAATTTCTTTAGTGATGAATAACGGCGCCGGCCACGTCCTTGCAATCAGGTGGGAATGGGATGGAATGTTAGTGTGACCTTTGCTGTTTAGGGACCGTGTTTACCTGGTTGGGGACCGTGTTTGCATCCCCACAAAGGTCACATGAAGAAGGTTTTTTTATGTTAGTGGGATAGGGCTCGATGGATCAGGATTCACCTTGATAAGTGATGTGATCATGTTTATGGTTCATTGTACGTTTAATCAGTTTATTCTTCATTCAGCCGGCTGAGTAAAGATGCACAATAAGCTTATTTAGATGTTTTTTTGTATTATTTAAGGTCTCTTTTTTGTTTTTTTTCTTATTTCCTCCCTCATTCTTCCTTTTTTTCCTTGTCTGCGCTCGGTTGAAACAACCGACACTTTACTCTAGGGTTATGTATGGATCACGAATAATTCATGGTAGGGGCCCAAAACTCAACTGCAAACAATGCCTCCAGACTCTGACCTCCCACAGATCTTAAAACACTCTTGCAAAACTGACTGCTCTGAAAGTCTCTGGTATATAAATGTCGGCTCAACGATATAGTTTAGTTGAGTATCGCAAGAGTCCCGTGGCATGCGAGAGATCGACGTCCACCTTCCATAACCGGCCCCCAACATGAGTCCCTAGAGAAGTTAGCACTTCCCCTTGCGGGTAGCATAGTATTTTGTCAGTGTATTTTTTAAGATAAGGAATAGTAAATAAGAATAAAAGAGGTTCAAGATCACGCGGATTACAGACGGTTTTAGTCCAAATATGGCTCGCACGACGCATCCGTTCCGACTTCCGAATTGTCTGGTCAACACTTTTGAGAAGGAAAAAAGCACACACACACAGATAGGGGAAGGCTGAAGCTGGACATGCAGAAGGATTACAGTCTGGGCTGATGCCGGCTGGAAGCGCACAGGTGAGCTTCACGGGCTCCCAATCGCGCGGAGCCAAAGTGTATCGAGCCAGTACATTGGGTTGTCTAAAAACAGACGATTTGTATCTACGACTCATCACCATCCCTCTCCGGGAGAGCTGCAGTACCTCGTGTATCTTACACCATGCCAAGTCTTATTTTTGATAGCATATTACTAGCAACCATTGACTGAAGAGAGGGATTATAGGGCCCACCAGCACACCAGACACCGACAATGGGGACCTTGACACAACATATTAATGACCATGAAAATTACTGTCAAAGCGGTGGTATTATTGGTTCATTGCCAGTAAAGCTCAACGAAAAGCAAATTTCACAACAATACAAATCATTTATGAGAAATTTACCGTAGAAAAGGGTTTGCTGAGTATTTTAACCAAGAAGCAATCAGCTCTATCTATATGATAAACGATGAATACAAGCTTTAAAAAATCTATACCGCCGTATCAAGATACGAATAAATTCACTGTGCCTTATTAACAGCTAGATAAAATCCAAAGTTGGTTTAAAAAAACTCTTGTATCTTATACTAGACTGAAATACTGCGTAAAATACATTATACGTTAAATAACACTCAATACTCAACAAAAATATAAAATGCACCTTTATAATACCGTTAGATAAATCGAAGATATGCAAGTTGACAGCCCCTTGACTTTAACTACAAAATCCTTTACCAAAACATTTTATTTCATAACAGTAAGTTTCATTGTAGTGTTTCTTTTTTTAATTATATCATTAAAAAATTTAAAAAAAATTAAAATTTTAATTCAACTTTTAAATTTATGTAAGGAAAATTGACTCTGTAATTCAAAGAAATCTTATGGATATTTTTTAACAATGAAAAAAAAAATTGAATTTAGCAACTGAAAACTAAATGTTGATTTTAAAATACAAAACTGAAAAACCGTTGTAGGGGGAGCTAAAAAACTTAAGAAAATTGTGTCATCTATGCGAATGCTTCAAAAATATGAAACAATAGTGTAAGATCGCAAACAATACAAGAAATAGATGCAGGAATGTTTACATAATCACACATGTAGCGAAAATGATACAACTCGCTCTCTTATTACGTTTTTTCGTTGAAAGAATTCTAATTTTGCAAAATATAATAATGTACAGACTTTTTTAGACATTCCCAGACATTTCAATTTTTCACGCAAACATTTCAAAATAATATCTGGCATCCCTACTCTGAACAAACTTTTTTTTTTCGGATCAAAACGCTGTCATCGCTATGGCAACTAGAGGTGCAAGAAGTGTTCTAATACTGAAACGATCTTTAGTACTCGTCTCGCATTCTCTTTTTCTCTCAGTGTTTGACCTCTGCTAGGAACCCACATGACACACGGTTCAACTTGACCTAAAATTGCATAATTTTTTAAGTCGAGTTATTAGTACGAGACACTGAAGAAGTCTGCACATTGTAGACGAAATACGCGTATCTGTCGAAGATAAGCAAAGGTAGTTGGAATTAAACGGAAGATACTAATTCTTCTTCTAATTTCTAGTTATCATTTTTATTCAATTTCGTTGAAAATGAAGTCACTCAAATTTTGTTTGTTTTTATTTGTTTATTTTGTTTATTTTGCCGTGGTAGATTGAGTATGTATAGGATAACTGTTCCCATAATAATCTCATCCTACGCAGAAGAAAGAAGTGGAGAATAAATCTAGACAAAATAGTCAATTGTAAACGGTGACATCAAACGCAAATTTCCTGGAAATGCCAGGTTGCTATCATCTATATCCACTACCGACGGGAAGGTAATAACTACCTGTACCTGTTTCTGGGGCTATTTTGTTTGTGAGAGCAAGCAAATCCCAGAAAAATACGCTAGATATCGTTGTTTACATATGTTACTTTCGACCTTTTGACTATTTTGTCTAGAAATAGCGTATTCTGTGACAAGTACAGTGTTAATGTATGCCCAGCATCTGATTTACTTAACTTTAGATTCATGAGAAAAGGCTGTGATATTGACTTGGAATCAAACAGAACACACAAAAAACCGCTTCAACTTTTCAACTGAAAATCTTCGGTCACACACGCATTCGATGGCCTTATATTGTAAAATCTGCACGAGACAACTTTTCAGCACGGAATAGTTTACTCTTGGTTGGTTTCATTTTGTTTGCATTTTTTTCTTCTTCAGTTTAAATAAATAATTACAAAACGTGTAGCGTCTCTTTAACGGTAAATCTCAAATACCTCAGTTTATTTCTCTAATTAAGGTATTCTGTTTGATGTTTTGATCATTTTTTATAGCTGCTAACTTTAACTTGTTCCTATTTTGTTCTTTTGATTATGACACAACCATTTGCGTACCTTTTAACTGTTTTTCGCCCACTTCTTATCGCAACTTAACATTAATGATGTAGTACATCGTTCTACCGTTAGTCTGACTTGTATTTTTGTTTTCTTGTGTTCACTAATATAGTTGACTTTTCGTGTGTTTGCACAAAGTTTGATAAACTACGTTTATACCATTTTCGCGTTAACTTAATGAAACATGGGCAAGCTTGTTTAATGTTAATGTTATTGTAACGCATTTGATCCATTGTCGATCCAAATTTCCTCCGTATCCGTTTATTTGTCTTTTCTATTTAGTGTATTTGAGTATTTTCCCCGTTATGTCCCCCGAATGTACCACAATTTTCGCGAAATAACATAAGGCCAGTTTCGAAAATGTGAGCAAAATTATTGTATTCCTTAAGAATTTTCAGTCGCTAATACTGGTTTCGAATTGTACATATTCTTCTGATTTAATTTTCCATGAAAATCAAGGGTCTGTCTTTTACTCGCTGCTGCTGTTGTTGTTCTATGTTATTTCCTTTGAGCCACGTCACCCACCTATTATGCCTAGTCTGTCAATTTATGATAATTTCTACCGAACCGCTGGAGTGTGATCGATTTGAACCTGGAGCTGCTGCTGTCGAAAGCAAGGCACGTGTCAAGGACGCGTTTAAGAACGGAAGGCTCTCACTAAATGTTTTCGGTAATTGATCAAAAGCTTGTGGTTTTACCTTTTTTTTCTGCTCGAGTTCACTTCCTCCGATTATTTAGTCGTGATGGAAAAGCATAAATTTAATTTGTTTTGCGGCGTGATAAAGAGCATGAAGCGCGAGCGGTCAGCCGTTTGATGGTGTCTATTGTGACGTAAATAAAACATCTTCCCAATGGTAACCATGCCCACAGCCGCAATTAGGATGGCGGATAGGAAAATAGGGTGGAGCACTAATTCAGCGGAATGAATCCCATTTTCCATCACTATTACTTCAATCATCTCCAGTGTATGCGTGGCACTATCCATTTGCAAAATATCAAGTCAAAAAATATCAAGGTTTGGGAATTAATCCGCTGTTGATGTAGTGCTTCACCCTATTGAGAAAATGAAAATCGGTTATATTTGAGGTAAATTATGATTGCGTAACAAGTGGTTCTGAACGATTTCTCAAGAACCAAAAGCCATCATTTGAAATGAAATGCTAGGTTTGTACCTCCTCACAAGGTTTTTAAATTAATAGGAACCAACGTTGGTACAGCATTGGATGAGGATATGCTGTAGGCATTGATGTATATCCAACGTCAATTCACATTACACGGTGTTCAATAAGTTCGAATACAAGTTTTCATCATTGCGTAGGTATGCGCCATGTACATATTCTGCATTGGTATTGGTGTCAGCTTTAGCTTCATTCATACGCTACCGAATGTGCGCGGTGTTGACATTCTGTTAGTTGTTGTTCGTTTGTTACGCGCGATGAAAGAGTATCGGGACTTCGTAATTAAGCGTTTTTGAACGGTGAGCGACCCGGCGATATATTCCGGCTGCTGAAATCGCATGGGGTCAAGCGGAACTTTGTCTACACGACCATCAGGCGATACCGGGAGACGTCCTCGACCAATGACCGTGCGAGATCCGGTCGGCCGCGTTCAGCAGGGACGCCACGGGTCATCAAGATCGTGAGGAGCGAATTCGGCGCAAAAGAACCGCTCAATCCGGAAAACGGCTGCAGATCTCAACGTTTCCATTGGAACCGCTCACACCATACTCACCAAGGACCTTGGTTTCAGGCCTTACAAAAAACGTAAGGTCCATGGCGTTTCGGAGGCTACCAGCAAAAAGCGGTTGGATCGAGCTAAGAGGATCCTCTCTCGGCACGCTGGTCAGGAGTTTGTTTTTCGGACGAGAAACTGTTCGTGCTGCAGCAACCGCACGATGTGCAAAATGACCGGGTGTGGGCGCCATCGAGGACAGCATTCCTGAATCCAATATAAACATCCCTCGGTTCCAAAGTGCCGCGTCGGTGATGGTTTGGGGGCAGTATGCAAACGTGGTAAGCTACCCTTGGTGTTTATTGAAAAAAACATCAAAATCAACGCGGCGTACTACAAAACTGAGGTTTTGGAAAAGGTTGTTGCCCCCAGTCTCCGACGCCTCTACGGCGATGAGCACTACGTGTTCCAGCGGGACCGTGCACCAGCCCATACGGCAAATGTGGTTCAAGCCTGGTGTCGGGACAATTTAACCGACTTTCTGGACAAAACTTTGTGGCCTCCCAGCTCCCCGGACTTGAATCCTCTCGACTTTTTGTTTGGTCCTATATGATGGCGAAGCTGAACGAATACAAAGGTCAGCACTCTGGATCATTTCAAGACGGTAATTCTCAAAATCTGGGACGAAATGCCCATGCAGTCCGTGCGTGCCCGCCTGCGACGCGTTCGAGAAACGTTTGAAGCTCGTTAAGGAGTACAAAGGAGGTCATTCAAGAGAAATGTTGTAAACGTTCCTTGTAAACATAGCTTTCAATAACATAAATCCAAAAAATAAAAAACATGTTTTCATTTTTTTAACAAATTTTGAAAGGGTATCCGAACTTATTGAACACCGTGTACATGTGGCTTTCAGGTTATTTTGATGTTGGATAACATCATACCGTTTGCATTTTCAAAAAATCGACAAAAATTGCCGATTTTTCATAGGTTTATCTTCACCGCACTGACAAAACTACTTATGCAGCATCAATCATAGTAACCCATGAGTCAGCAGACAAAATTTGACAGCTCTATCGGTCGAACTCTAACCGTGGTGGTAAAAACAGTGAAGCAACTCCGGTTCACGCGCGTTCAAAGTACGATACCCCGCCGCGTCGAAAATGGACATCGTGCGG
>JASCZW010008781.1:0-47565 GCA_034211315.2 Aedes japonicus | reverse complement strand
ATTTTCAAAATATGTACCAAAATATCTCTATGAGGGTTCAAACTACCAATTGGTTATTTAAGCTTTGCTTGTATCTGCTATAGAAATCTCAAGCCTTGATGATTTACGAAGGCTTAGGTATGAAAAATATGTTGAAATTTGAATTTTCACTATTTTGTGAATAATTTTAGTAAATATGATCCGATTTTCATAAAATGTACCAAAATATCTCTATTGGGGTTCAAACTAACAATCAGGTGAGACTCAGTTTGCTTATCTGCTATAGATATCTAAGCCTTGATGTTTTACTAAGGCTAGGTATGAAAAATATGTTGAAATTTGAATTTCCACTATTTTGTGAATATTTTTAGTAAATATGCTCAGATTTTCAAAAAATGTACCAAAATATCTCTATTAGGGTTCAAACTAACAATCGAGTAACTGTGTTTGCTTGTATCTGTTATAGAAATCTAAGCCTTGATGTTTTACTAAGGCTAGGTATGAAAAATATGTTGAAATTTGAATTTTCACTATTTTGTGAATATTTTTAGTAAATATGATCCGATTTTCAAAATATGTACCAAAATATCTCTATTAGGGTTCAGGCTACCGAATGATTAGCTGTGTTTGCTTGTATCTGCTATAGAAATCTAAGCCTTGATGTTTTACTAAGGCTTGGTATGAAAAATATGTTGAAATTTGAATTTTCACTATTTTGTGAATATTTTAAGTAAATATGATCCGATTTTCAATAAATGTACCAAAATATCTCTATTAGGGTTCAGGCTACCAAATGAAAAGCTAAGTTTGCTTGTATCTGGTATAGATATCTAAGCCTTGATGTTTTACGAAGGCTTGGTATGAAAAATATGTTGAAATTTGAATTTTCACTATTTTGTGAATATTTTTAGTAAATATGATCCGGTTTTCAAAATATGTACCAAAATATCTCTATTAGGGTTCAAACTACCAATTGGTCAGCTCAGTTTGCTTGTATCTGCTATAGAAATCTAAGCCTTGATGTTTTACTAAGGCTAGGTATGAAAAATATGTTGAAATTTGAATATCCACTATTTTGAGAATATTTTTAGTAAATATGATCCGATTTTCAAAAAATGTACCAAAATATCTCTATTACGGTTCAAACTACCAATTGGTCAGCTTAGTTTGCTTGTATCTGCTACAGAAATCTAAGCCTTGATGTTTTACTAAGGCTAGGTATGAAAAACATGTTGAAATTTGAATTTTCACTATTTTGTGAATATTTTTAGTAAATATGATCCGGTTTTCAAAATATGTACCAAAATATCTCTATTAGGGTTAAAACCACCAGTCGGTGAGCTTAGTTTGATTGTGCCTTCTATAGAAATCTAAGCCTTGATGTTTAACTAAGGCTAGATATGAAAAATATGTTGAAATTTGAATATCCACTATTTTGAGAATATTTTTAGTAAATATGATCCGATTTTCAAAAAATGTACCAAAACAGCTCTATTAGGGTTCAAACTATCAATTGGTCAGCTTAGTTTTCTTGTATCTGCTATAGAAATCTAAGCCTTGATGTTTTACTAAGGCTAGGTATGAAAAATATCTTGAAATTTGAATATCCACTATTTTGTGAATATTTTTAGTAAATATGATCCGATTTTCAAAAACTGTACCACAATATCTCTATAAGGATTCAAACCACCAGTCGGTGAGCTTAGTTTGGTTGTACCTTCTATAGAAATCTAAGCCTTGATGTTTTACTAAGGCTAGATATGAAAAATATGTTGAAATTTGAATATCCACAATTTTGAGAATATTTTTAGTAAATATGATCCGATTTTCAAAAAATGTACCAAAATATCTCTATTAGGGTTCAAACTACCAATATGTCAGCCTAGTTTGCTTGTATCTGCTATAGAAATCTAAGCCTTGATGTTTTACTAAGGCTAGATATGAAAAATATGTTGAAATTTGAATATCCACTATTTTGTGAATATTTTTAGTAAATATGATCCGATTTTCAAAATATGTACCAAAATATCTCTATTAGGGTTCAAACTATCAATTGGTTAGCTTAGTTTGCTTGTATCTGCTATAGAAATCTAAGCCTTGATGTTTTACTAAGGCTAGGTATGAAAAATATGTTGAAATTTTAATATCCACAATTTTGTGAATATTTTTAGTAAATATGATCCGATTTTCAAAAAATGTACCAAACTATCTCTATTTGGGTTTAAACTAACAATTGGTTAGCTGTGTTTGCTTCTATCTGTTATAGAAATCTAAGCCTTGATGTTTTACTAAGGCTAGGTATGAAAAACATGTTGAAATTTGAATTTTCACTATTTTGTGAATATTTTTAGTAAATATGATCCAATTTTCAAAAAATGTACCAAAATATCTCTATTAGGGTTCAAACTACCAATATGTCAGCCAAGTTTGCTTGTATCTGCTATAGAAATCTAAGCCTTGATGTTTTACTAAGGCTAGGTATGAAAAATATGTTGAAATTTGAATTTCCACTATTTTGTGAATATTTTTAGTAAATATGATCCGATTTTCAAAAAATGTACCAAAATATCTCTAGTAGGGTTCAAACTACCAATTGGTCAGCTCAGTTTGCTTGTATCTGCTATAGAAATCTAAGCCATGATGTTTTACTAAGGCTAGGTATGAAAAATATGTTGAAATTTGAATATCCACTATTTTGAGAATATTTTTAGTAAATATGATCTGATTTTCAAAAAATGTACCAAAATATCTCTATTAGGGTTCAAACTACTAGTCGGTGAGCTTAGTTTGCTTGTATCTGCTATAGAAATCTAAGCCTTGATGTTTTACTAAGGCTAGGTATGAAAAACCTGTTGAAATTTGAATTTTCACTATTTTGTGAATATTTTTAGTAAATATGATCCGATTTTCAAAAAATGTACCAAAATATCTCTATTAGGGTTCAAACCACCAGTCGGTGAGCTTAGTTTGGTTGTACCTTCTATAGAAATCTAAGCCTTGATGTTTTACTAAGGCTAGATATGAAAAATATGTTGAAATTTGAATATCCACTATTTTGAGAATATTTTTAGTAAATATGATCCGATTTTCAAAAAATGTACCATAATAGCTCTATTAGGGTTCAAACTATCAATTGGTCAGCTTAGTTTGCTTGTATCTGCTATAGAAATCTAAGCCTTGATGTTTTACTAAGGCTAGGTATGAAAAATATCTTGAAATTTGAATATCCACTATTTTGTGAATATTTTTAGTAAATATGATCCGATTTTCAAGAACTGTACCACAATATCTCTATAAGGATTCAAAACACCAGTCGGTGAGCTAAGTTTGGTTGTACCTTCTATAGAAATCTAAGCCTTGATGTTTTACTAAGGCTAGATATGAAAAATATGTTGAAATTTGAATATCCACTATTTTGAGAATATTTTTAGTAAATATGATCCGATTTTCAAAAAATGTACCAAAATATCTCTATTAGGGTTCAAACTACCAATATGTCAGCCTAGTTTGCTTGTATCTGCTATAGAAATCTAAGCCTTGATGTTTTACTAAGGCTAGATATGAAAAATATGTTGAAATTTGAATATCCACTATTTTGTGAATATTTTTAGTAAATATGATCCGATTTTCAAAAAATGTACCAAAATATCTCTATTAGGGTTCAAACTATCAATTGGTCAGCTTAGTTTGCTTGTATCTGCTATAGAAATCTAAGCCTTGATGTTTTACTAAGGCTAGGTATGAAAAATATGTTGAAATTTGAATATCCACAATTTTGTGAATATTTTTAGTAAATATGATCCGATTTTCAAAAAATGTACCAAACTATCTCTACTAGGGTTTAAACTAACAATTGGTTAGCTAAGTTTGCTTCTATCTGTTATAGAAATCTAAGCCTTGATGTTTTACTAAGGCTAGGTATGAAAAACATGTTGAAATTTGAATTTTCACTATTTTGTGAATATTTTTAGTAAATATGATCCGATTTTCGAAAAATGTACCAAAATATCTCTATTAGGATTTAAACTACCAATATGTCAGCCTAGTTTGCTTGTATCTGCTATAGAAATCTAAGCCTTGATGTTTTACTAAGGCTAGATATGAAAAATATGTTGAAATTTGAATATCCACTATTTTGTGAATATTTTTAGTAAATATGATCCGATTTTCAAAAAATGTACCAAAATATCTCTATTAGGGTTCAAACTACCAATTGGTCAGCTTAGCTTGCTTGTATCTGCTATAGAAATCTAAGCCTTGATGTTTTACTAAGGCTAGGTATGAAAAATATGTTGAAATTTGAATATCCACTATTTTGTGAATATTTTTAGTAAATATGATCCGATTTTCAAAATATGTACCAAAATATCTCTATGAGGGTTCAAACTACCAATTGGTTATTTAAGTTTGCTTGTATCTGCTAGAGAAATCTAAGCCTTGATGTTTTACGAAGGCTTGGTATGAAAAATATGTTGAAATTTGAATTTTCACTATTTTGTGAATAATTTTAGTAAATATGATCCGATTTTCATAAAATGTACCAAAATATCTCTATAAGGGTTCAAACTAACAATCGGTGAGCTTAGTTTGCTTGTATCTGCTATAGATATCTAAGCCTTGATGTTTTACTAAGGCTAGGTATGAAAAATATGTTGAAATTTGAATTTCCACTATTTTGTGAATATTTTTAGTAAATATGATCCGATTTTCAAAAAATGTACCAAAATATCTCTATTAGGGTTCAAACTAACAATCGGTTAGCTGTGTTTGCTTGTATCTGTTATAGAAATCTAAGCCTTGATGTTTTACTAAGGCTAGGTATGAAAAATATGTTGAAATTTGAATATCCACTATTTTGTGAATATTTTTAGTTAATATGATCCGATTTTCATAAAATGTACCAAAATATCTCTATAAGGGTTCAAACTAACAATCGGTGAGCTTAGTTTGCTTGTATCTGCTATAGAAATCTAAGCCTTGATGTTTTACTAAGGCTAGGTATGAAAAATATGTTGAAATTTGAATATCCACTATTTTGTGAATATTTTTAGTTAATATGATCAGATTTTCAAAAAATGTACCAGAATATCTCTATTAGGGTTCAAACTACCAATTGGTGAGCTAAGTTTGCTTGTATCTGCTATAGAAATCTAAGCCTTGATGTTTTACTAAGGCTAGGTATGAAAAATATGTTGAAATTTGAATATCCACTATTTTGTGAATATTTTTAGTAAATATGATCCAATTTTCAAAAAATGTACCAAAACAGCTCTATTAGAGTTCAAACTACCAATTGGTCAGCTTAGTTTGCTTGTATCTGCTATAGAAATCTAAGCCTTAATGTTTTACTAAGGCTAGGTATAAAAACATGTTGAAATTTGAATTTTCATTATTTTGTGAATATTTTTAGTAAATATGATCCGATTTTCAAAAAATGTACCAAAATATCTCTATTAGGGTTCAAACCACCAGTCGGTGAGCTTAATTTGGTTGTACCTTCTATAGAAATCTAAGCCTTGATGTTTTACTAAGGCTAGGTATGAAAAATTTGTTGAAATTTGAATTTTCACTATTTTGTGAATATTTTTAGTAAATATGATCCGATTTTCAAAAAATGTACCAAAATATCTCTATTAGGGTTCAAACCACCAGTCGGTGAGCTTAGTTTGGTTGTACCTTCTATAGAAATCTAAGCCTTGATGTTTTACTAAGGCTAGATATGAAAAATATGTTGAAATTTGAATATCCACTATTTTGAGAATATTTTTAGTAAATATGATCCGATTTTCAAAAAATGTACCATAATAGCTCTATTAGGGTTCAAACTATCAATTGGTCAGCTTAGTTTGCTTGTATCTGCTATAGAAATCTAAGCCTTGATGTTTTACTAAGGCTAGGTATGGAAAATATCTTGAAATTTGAATATCCACTATTTTGTGAATATTTTTAGTAAATATGATCCGATTTTCAAGAACTGTACCACAATATCTCTATAAGGATTCAAAACACCAGTCGGTGAGCTAAGTTTGGTTGTACCTTCTATAGAAATCTAAGCCTTGATGTTTTACTAAGGCTAGATATGAAAAATTTGTTGAAATTTGAATATCCACTATTTTGTGAATATTTTTAGTAAATATGATCCGATTTTCAAAAACTGTACCAAAATATCTCCATTAGAGTTCAGGCTACCAATTGGTTAGCTGTGTTTTCTTGTATCTGCTATAGAAATCTAAGCCTTGATGTTTTACTAAGGCTAGGTATGAAAAATATGTTGAAATTTGAATTTTCACTATTTTTGTGAAGTCGCTATATTGTTGACACAAGTGTGGGTTTCGTTGCAGTCTGGATTCTAATAGCCGGAAGCGACGCACAGCGATGTAACGATTATCACCGAGGGTGGTGATAACATCCTTTTTCAAAGGCAATCGAACGACATATCTGCCTTCTGGTGAACGGGTAACGGTCTGACGAAAGTGAGCTTCACAAGCCGCTTCCTCTACCGAATAACAAGGAAAAGTTTCATCCTCTTCAATTGAAAATTCAAATTTCACTATTTTGTGAATATTTTTAGTAAATATGATCCGATTTTCAAAAACTGTACCAAGATATCTCTATTAGGGTTCAAACTACCAATTGGTGAGCTTAGGTTTCTTGTATCTGCTATAGAAATCTAAGCCTTGATGTTTTACTAAGGCTAGGTATGAAAAATATGTTGAAATTTGAATATCCACTATTTTGAGAATATTTTTAGTAAATATGATCAGATTTTCAAAAAACTAGAAGGGACAGCCCAATGGGGTTGTACGCAAAGTTGACGTAGGACTACGAAGCAATGTGCATTGATTGTTTAAAGAGTGGCCGAAATTGGTTTCCTTCCAAACCGAATTCCCATACACTAAACGTTCGCACTGCAACCTTTATTGATATAGCCTGTCTTGGTATCTACATTCATACATCTTGCTTTCGCTGAAAATAATATGTATGACATATGGTATCAAGAAGCTATATATCACTTAATATACTTTGTAGTGCGAATGAGTTATTGATCATTTGGGAAACTATTATCATTATTTCTCTCGCGGAAATGTTACTAAATTTTCGTAAGAAGCTGATCTAATCAAAAATTGAGTTGATCCACTGTTTAACGAAAATTGAGTAACTATATCCTTGAGGGAAAAAGAGATAGCATACAATTGTACTCAAAAATTGAGTAGAAAGAAGCGGGAGTGTGGGCAACGACTGCTCGCCAGAGCACCATTCAATGTGCTTGCTGCCGCTAACTGTGTGCGAACAGCCACTGCACAGATCCACGACTGTTGTAAGACTGAGTCAAAATTTCAGCTAAGAGCTGGTATGTCATGGCGTCGGATGCTATTGCACAAAAGAAGGCGGTACCAACGAAGGCAATGTGATACAAATTGCACCAAAGGGGACGAACTTCTGTTATTGCGCCACAATAATTAGTTTGAATTAGTGCACGCTATACGGATGATTTTCTCAACAGATATATGCCTAATTTGCTTCCCACCAACAGCAACTAATCCGGTACGCATAACTAGGAACAATGGCGAACTCCACCACATGGTCACCGATGTGTTGCAGTTTGGCTCTGAATTATCCCTTCTAGACTTTCGTTCGTTTGTTGTTCAACGTTCTTTGTGGTATAATCGGGGACGCGACGTTTAATGATTGCCATATTCAGCCGTGATGCAGTAATTGAATGAACAACAGCACAATAGAAAAATTCAACCCAACTCTTTAGTTGGTAAACTGATTTGGTCGTCCTGATAAGGACGGATTTGAATTGACGGGGAAGAAATGTTTTCGATTCCACTTGGGCTTTCTTTGTTCGTTCAGCTTCTCGTTGTTTCGGATGGCCAGCTGCAGGTTACGTGGGATGAATCTGGTCTTCTTGTTTTCACGGCGGCGTTTTCTACAGACGTGTCGCCAAACACGTCTGTCGCATACGGATGCACAGCGTGAACTGATTATTGGTGTTCGGTCGTTCCCACGTGTTCCATAATTGCTGGCAAGGTTACAGTGGCAGTATGAACCAATCAGAGCTAGCACAATATGATGTCTATTGACAAAGGCTTAGGCGTTCAGAAATTGAGGGAGGATGAAAAAGTTATGTTGAAGAATAAGAGCATTGTTACTGTTTTCATGAACCTTGCTAGGAAAACACATGTTTTCAACCTGTTGATATGAAATTTGTACGGGAGCAAAGATAGGTCATTTTCAATTAGAAATTGAACTACTATACTAATTGAGACTTCAGTTGCAAATTTTGATGCAAAAATTTGTGAGTCTTCTTGATAAATGATGCATGACATGAAGTCACTCTGTCCAGTACGAACGAGATATATGTTCAAAATCCTTTACTTTTGCGAACGCTTCATTTTTCGAAATTTGAATCGCTTCTTATAGTAAAAGAAAACGAACCTACGTAAAATGTACCAAAAATATCTCTATTATGGATCAAACTACCAGTTAGTCAGCTAAGTTTGCTTGTATCTGCTATAGAAATCTAAGCCTTGATGTTTTACTAAGGCTAGGTATGAAAAATATGTTGAAATTTGAATTTTCACTATTTTGTGAATATTTTTAGTAAATATGATCCGATTTTCAAAAAATGTACCAAAATATCTCTATTAGGGTTCAGACTACCAATTGGTTAGCTGTGTTTGCTTGTATCTGCTATAGAAATCTAAGCCTTGATGTTTTACTAAGGCTAGGTATGAAAAATATGTTGAAATTTGAATTTTCACTATTTTGTGAATATTTTTAGTAAATATGATCCGATTTTCAAAAAATGTACCAAAATATCTCCATTAGGGTTCAGGCTACCAATTGGTTAGCTTAGTTTGCTTGTATCTGCTATAGAAATCTAAGCCTTGATGTTTTACTAAGGCTAGGTATGAAAAATATGTTGAAATTTGAATTTCCACTATTTTGTGAATATTTTTAGTAAATATGATCCGATTTTCAAAAAATGTACCAAACTATCTCTATTAGGGTTCAATCTACCAATCGGTTAGCTTAGTTTGCTTGTATCTGCTATAGAAATCTAAGCCTTGATGTTTTACTAAGGCTAGGTATGAAAAATATGTTGAAATTTGAATATCCACTATTTTGTGAATATTTTTAGTAAATATGATCCGATTTTCAAAAAATGTACCAAAATATCTCTATTAGGGTTCAAGCTACCAATTGGTTAGCTTAGTTTGCTTGTATCTGCTATAGAAATCTAAGCCTTGATGTTTTACTAAGGCTAGGTATGTAAAATATGTTGAAATTTGAATATCCACTATTTTGTGAATATTTTTAGTAAATATGATCAGATTTTCAAAAAATGTACCAAAATATCTCTATTAGGGTTCAAACTACCAATTTGTTAGCTTAGTTTGCTTGTATCTGCTATAGAAATCTAAGCCTTGATGTTTTACTAAGGCTAGGTATGAAAAATATGTTGAAATTTGAATATCCACTATTTTGTGAATATTTTTAGTAAATATGATCCGATTTTCAAAAAATGTACCAAAATATCTCTATTAGGGTTCAGACTACCAATTGGTCAGCTAAGTTTGCTTGTATCTGCTATAGAAATCTAAGCCTTGATGTTTTACTAAGGCTAGGTATGAAAAATATGTTGAAATTTGAATTTTCACTATTTTGTGAATATTTTTAGTAAATATGATCCGATTTTCAAAAAATGTACCAAAATATCTCTATTAGGGTTCAGACTACCAATTGGTGAGCTGTAGTTTGCTTGTATCTGCTATAGAAATCTAAGCCTTGATGTTTTACTAAGGCTAGGTATGAAAAATATGTTGAAATTTGAATTTCCACTATTTTGTGAATATTTTTAGTAAATATGATCCGATTTTCAAAAAATGTACCAAAATATCTCCATTAGAGTTCAGGCTACCAATTGGTTAGCTTAGTTTGCTTGTATCTGCTATAGAAATCTAAGCCTTGATGTTTTACTAAGGCTAGGTATGAAAAATATGTTGAAATTTGAATTTTCACTATTTTGTGAATATTTTTAGTAAATATGATCCGATTTTCAAAAAATGTACCAAAATATCTCCATTAGAGTTCAGGCTACCAATTGGTTAGCTGTGTTTGCTTGTATCTGCTATAGAAATCTAAGCCTTGATGTTTTACTAAGGCTAGGTATGAAAAATATGTTGAAATTTGAATATCCACTATTTTGTGAATATTTTTAGTAAATATGATCCGATTTTCAAAAAATGTACCAAAATATCTCTACTAGGGTTCAGACTACCAATTGGTTAGCTGTGTTTGCTTGTATCTGCTATAGAAATCTGAGCCTTGATGATTTACTTAGGCTTGGTATGAAAAATATGTTGAAATTTGAATTTTCACTATTTTGTGAATATTTTTAGTAAATATGATCCGATTTTCAAAATATGTACCAAAATATCTCAACTAGGGTTCAGGCTACCAATCGGTGAGCTAAGTTTGCTTGTATCTGCTATAGAAATCTAAGCCTTGATGTTTTACTAAGGCTAGGTATGAAAAATATGTTGAAATTTGAATTTCCACTATTTTGTGAATATTTTTAGTAAATATGATCCGATTTTCAAAAAATGTACCAAAATATCTCCATTAGGGTTCAGGCTACCAATTGGTTAGCTGTGTTTGCTTGTATCTGCTATAGAAATCTAAGCCTTGATGTTTTACTAAGGCTAGGTATGAAAAATATGTTGAAATTTGAATATCCACTATTTTGTGAATATTTTTAGTAAATATGATCCGATTTTCAAAAAATGTACCAAAATATCTCCATTAGGGTTCAGGCTACCAATTGGTTAGCTAAGTTTGCTTGTATCTGCTATAGAAATCTAAGCCTTGATGTTTTACGAAGGCTTGGTATGAAAAATATGTTGAAATTTGAATTTTCACTATTTTGTGAATATTTTTAGTAAATATGATCCGATTTTCAAAAAATGTACCAAAATATCTCCATTAGAGTTCAGGCTACCAATTGGTTAGCTGTGTTTGCTTGTATCTGCTATAGAAATCTAAGCCTTGATGTTTTACTAAGGCTAGGTATGAAAAATATGTTGAAATTTGAATTTCCACTATTTTGTGAATATTTTTAGTAAATATGATCCGATTTTCAAAAAATGTACCAAAATATCTCCATTAGAGTTCAGGCTACCAATTGGTTAGCTGTGTTTGCTTGTATCTGCTATAGATATCTAAGCCTTGATGTTTTACTAAGGCTAGGTATGAAAAATATGTTGAAATTTGAATATCCACTATTTTGTGAATATTTTTAGTAAATATGATCCGATTTTCAAAAAATGTACCAAAATATCTCCATTAGGGTTCAGGCTACCAATTGGTTAGCTAAGTTTGCTTCTATCTGTTATAGAAATCTAAGCCTTGATGTTTTACTAAGGCTAGGTATGAAAAATATGTTGAAATTTGAATATCCACTATT
This sequence comes from Aedes japonicus, assembly GCA_034211315.2. NCBI lineage: Eukaryota > Metazoa > Arthropoda > Insecta > Diptera > Culicidae > Aedes > Aedes japonicus. Next base: position 36,113 of record JASCZW010008781.1, on the reverse strand, counting down.
TTGTGAATATTTTTAGTAAATATGATCCGATTTTCAAAAAATGTACCAAAATATCTCTACTAGGGTTCAGGCTACCAATTGGTTAGCTGTGTTTGCTTGTATCTGCTATAGAAATCTAAGCCTTGATGTTTTACTAAGGCTTGGTATGAAAAATATGTTGAAATTTGAATTTTCACTATTTTGTGAATATTTTTAGTAAATATGATCCGATTTTCAAAAAATGTACCAAAATATCTCTATTAGGGTTCAGGCTACCAATTGGTTAGCTGTGTTTGCTTGTATCTGCTATAGAAATCTAAGCCTTGATGTTTTACTAAGGCTAGGTATGAAAAATATGTTGAAATTTGAATTTTCACTATTTTGTGAATATTTTTAGTAAATATGATCCGATTTTCAAAAAATGTACCAAAATATCTCCATTAGAGTTCAGGCTACCAATTGGTTAGCTGTGTTTGCTTGTATCTGCTATAGAAATCTAAGCCTTGATGTTTTACTAAGGCTAGGTATGAAAAATATGTTGAAATTTGAATATCCACTATTTTGTGAATATTTTTAGTAAATATGATCCGATTTTCAAAAAATGTACCAAAATATCTCTATTAGGGTTCAGACTACCAATTGGTTAGCTGTAGTTTGCTTGTATCTGCTATAGAAATCTAAGCCTTGATGTTTTACTAAGGCTAGGTATGAAAAATATGTTGAAATTTGAATTTTCACTATTTTGTGAATATTTTTAGTAAATATGATCCGATTTTTCAAAAAATGTACCAAAATATCTCTATTAGGGTTCAGGCTACCAATTGGTGAGCTTAGTTTGCTTGTATCTGCTATAGAAATCTAAGCCTTGATGTTTTACTAAGGCTTGGTATGAAAAATATGTTGAAATTTGAATTTTCACTATTTTGTGAATATTTTTAGTAAATATGATCCGATTTTCAAAAAATGTACCAAAATATCTCTACTAGGGATCAGACTACCAATTGGTGAGCTTAGTTTGCTTGTATCTGCTATAGAAATCTAAGCCTTGATGTTTTACTAAGGCTAGGTATGAAAAATATGTTGAAATTTGAATATCCACTATTTTGTGAATATTTTTAGTAAATATGATCCGATTTTCAAAAAATGTACCAAAATATCTCCATTAGGGTTCAGGCTACCAATTGGTTAGCTAAGTTTGCTTTTATCTGTTATAGAAATCTAAGCCTTGATGTTTTACTAAGGCTAGGTATGAAAAATATGTTGAAATTTGAATATCCACTATTTTGTGAATATTTTTAGTAAATATGATCCGATTTTCAAAAAATGTACCAAAATATCTCTATTTGGGTTAAAACTACCAATTAGTTAGCTTAGTTTGCTTGTATCTGCTATAGAAATCTAAGCCTTGATGTTATACTAAGGCTAGGTATAAAAATATGTTGAAATTTGAATTTTCACTATTTTGTGAATATTTTTAGTAAATATGATCCGATTTTCAAAAAATGTACCAAAATATCTCTATTAGGATTCAAACTACCAATCGGTGAGCTTAGTTTGCTTGTATCTGTTATAGATATCTAAGCCTTGATGTTTTACTAAGGCTAGGTATGAAAAATATGTTGAAATTTGAATTTCCACTATTTTGTGAATATTTTTAGTAAATATGATCCGATTTTCAAAAAATGTACCAAAATATCTCCATTAGAGTTCAGACTACCAATTGGTTAGCTGTGTTTGCTTGTATCTGCTATAGAAATCTAAGCCTTGATGTTTTACTAAGGCTTGGTATGAAAAATATGTTGAAATTTGAATTTTCACTATTTTGTGAATATTTTTAGTAAATATGATCCGATTTTCAAAAAATGTACCAAAATATCTCCATTAGGGTTCAGGCTACCAATTGGTTAGCTGTGTTTGCTTGTATCTGCTATAGAAATCTAAGCCTTGATGTTTTACTAAGGCTTGGTATGAAAAATATGTTGAAATTTGAATTTTCACTATTTTGTGAATATTTTTAGTAAATATGATCCGATTTTCAAAAAATGTACCAAAATATCTCTATTCAGATTCAGACTACCAATTGGTGAGCTGTGTTTGCTTGTATCTGCTATAGAAATCTAAGCCTTGATGTTTTACTAAGGCTAGGTATGAAAAATATGTTGAAATTTGAATATCCACTATTTTGTGAATATTTTTAGTAAATATGATCCGATTTTCAAAAAATGTACCAAAATATCTCTATTAGGGTTCAGGCTACCAATTGGTTAGCTTAGTTTGCTTGTATCTGCTATAGAAATCTAAGCCTTGATGTTTTACTAAGGCTAGGTATGAAAAATATGTTGAAATTTGAATATCCACTATTTTGTGAATATTTTTAGTAAATATGATCCGATTTTCAAAAAATGTACCAAAATATCTCCATTAGGGTTCAGGCTACCAATTGGTTAGCTAAGTTTGCTTCTATCTGTTATAGATATCTAAGCCCTGATGTTTTACTAAGGCGAGGTATGAAAAATATGTTGAAATTTGAATTTTCACTATTTTGTGAATATTTTTAGTAAATATGATCCGATTTTCAAAAAATGTACCAAAATATCTCCATTAGGGTTCAGGCTACCAATTGGTTAGCTGTGTTTGCTTGTATCTGCTATAGAAATCTAAGCCTTGATGTTTTACTAAGGCTAGGTATGAAAAATATGTTGAAATTTGAATTTTCACTATTTTGTGAATATTTTTAGTAAATATGATCCGTATTTTCAAAAAATGTACCAAACATATCTCTATTAGAGGTTCAGGCTACCAACTTGGTCAGCTCGAAGTTTGCTTCGTATCTGCTATAGAAATCTGAGCCTTGATGTTTTACTAAGACTAGGTATGAAAAATATCTGTTGAAATTTGAATTTTCACTATTTTGTGAATATTTTTAGTAAATATGATCCGATTTTCAAAAAATGTACCAAAATATCTCTACTAGGGTTCAGGCTACCAATTGGTTAGCTGTGTTTGCTTGTATCTGCTATAGAAATCTAAGCCTTGATGTTTTACTAAGGCTAGGTATGAAAAATATGTTGAAATTTGAATATCCACTATTTTGTGAATATTTTTAGTAAATATGATCCGATTTTCAAAAAATGTACCAAAATATCTCAATTAGGGTTCAAACTACCAATTGGTTAGCTAAGTTTGCTTCTATCTGTTATAGATATCTAAGCCTTGATGTTTTACTAAGGCTAGGTATGAAAAATATGTTGAAATTTGAATATCCACTATTTTGTGAATATTTTTAGTAAATATGATCCGATTTTCAAAAAATGTACCAAAATATCTCCATTAGGGTTCAGGCTACCAATTGGTTAGCTGTGTTTGCTTGTATCTGCTATAGAAATCTAAGCCTTGATGTTTTACTAAGGCTTGGTATGAAAAATATGTTGAAATTTGAATTTTCACTATTTTGTGAATATTTTTAGTAAATATGATCCGATTTTCAAAAAATGTACCAAAATATCTCCATTAGGGTTCAGGCTACCAATTGGTTAGCTGTGTTTGCTTGTATCTGCTATAGAAATCTAAGCCTTGATGTTTTACTAAGGCTAGGTATGAAAAATATGTTGAAATTTGAATTTCCACTATTTTGTGAATATTTTTAGTAAATATGATCCGATTTTCAAAAAATGTACCAAAATATCTCCATTAGGGTTCAGGCTACCAATTGGTTAGCTTAGTTTGCTTGTATCTGCTATAGATATCTAAGCCTTGATGTTTTACTAAGGCTAGGTATGAAAAATATGTTGAAATTTGAATTTTCACTATTTTGTGAATATTTTTAGTAAATATGATCCGATTTTCAAAAAATGTACCAAAATATCTCCATTAGGGTTCAGGCTACCAATTGGTTAGCTAAGTTTGCTTCTATCTGTTATAGAAATCTAAGCCTTGATGTTTTACTAAGGCTAGGTATGAAAAATATGTTGAAATTTGAATATCCACTATTTTGAGAATATTTTTAGTAAATATGATCAGATTTTCAAAAAATGTACCAAAATATCTCTATTACGGATCAAACTACCAGTTAGTCAGCTAAGTTTGCTTGTATCTGCTATAGAAATCTAAGCCTTGATGTTTTACTAAGGCTAGGTATGAAAAATATGTTGAAATTTGAATTTTCACTATTTTGTGAATATTTTTAGTAAATATGATCCGATTTTCAAAAAATGTACCAAAATATCTCTACTAGGGTTCAGACTACCAATTGGTTAGCTGTGTTTGCTTGTATCTGCTATAGAAATCTAAGCCTTGATGATTTACTAAGGCTAGGTATGAAAAATATGTTGAAATTTGAATTTTCACTATTTTGTGAATATTTTTAGTAAATATGATCCGATTTTCAAAAAATGTACCAAAATATCTCCATTAGGGTTCAGGCTACCAATTGGTTAGCTGTGTTTGCTTTTATCTGTTATAGAAATCTAAGCCTTGATGTTTTACTAAGGCTAGGTATGAAAAATATGTTGAAATTTGAATATCCACTATTTTGTGAATATTTTTAGTAAATATGATCCGATTTTCAAAAAATGTACCAAAATATCTCCATTAGGGTTCAGGCTACCAATTGGTTAGCTAAGTTTGCTTGTATCTGCTATAGAAATCTAAGCCTTGATGTTTTACGAAGGCTTGGTATGAAAAATATGTTGAAATTTGAATTTTCACTATTTTGTGAATATTTTTAGTAAATATGATCCGATTTTCAAAAAATGTACCAAAATATCTCCATTAGGGTTCAGGCTACCAATTGGTTAGCTTAGTTTGCTTGTATCTGCTATAGATATCTAAGCCTTGATGTTTTACTAAGGCTAGGTATGAAAAATATGTTGAAATTTGAATATCCACTATTTTGTGAATATTTTTAGTAAATATGATCCGATTTTCAAAAACTGTACCAAAATATCTCTATTAGGGTTCAAACTAACAATTGGTTAGCTAAGTTTGCTTTTATCTGTTATAGAAATCTAAGCCTTGATGTTTTACTAAGGCTAGGTATGAAAAATATGTTGAAATTTTAATTTTCACTATTTTGTGAATATTTTTAGTAAATATGATCCGATTTTCAAAAAATGTACCAAAATATCTCCATTAGGGTTCAGACTACCAATTGGTTAGCTAAGTTTGCTTGTATCTGCTATAGAAATCTAAGCCTTGATGTTTTACTAAGGCTAGGTATGAAAAATATGTTGAAATTTGAATTTTCACTATTTTGTGAATATTTTTAGTAAATATGATCCGATTTTCAAAATATGTACCAAAATATCTCAACTAGGGTTCAGGCTACCAATCGGTGAGCTAAGTTTGCTTGTATCTGTTATAGATATCTAAGCCTTGATGTTTTACTAAGGCTAGGTATGAAAAATATGTTGAAATCTGAATATCCACTATTTTGTGAATATTTTTAGTAAATATGATCCGATTTTCAAAAAATGTACCAAAATATCTCTATTAGGGTTCAAACTACCAATTGGTAAGCTGTGTTTGCTTGTATCTGCTATAGAAATCTAAGCCTTGATGTTTTACTAAGGCTAGGTATGAAAAATATGTTGAAATTTGAATTTCCACTATTTTGTGAATATTTTTAGTAAATATGATCCGATTTTCAAAAAATGTACCAAAATATCTCTATTAGGGTTCAAACTACCAATTGGTCAGCTTAGTTTGCTTGTATCTGCTATAGAAATCTAAGCCTTGATGTTTTACTAAGGCTAGGTATGAAAAATATGTTGAAATTTGAATTTTCACTATTTTGTGAATATTTTTAGTAAATATGATCCGATTTTCAAAAAATGTACCAAAATATCTCCATTAGAGTTCAGACTACCAATTGCTAAGCTGTGTTTGCTTGTATCTGCTATAGAAATCTAAGCCTTGATGTTTGACTAAGGCTTGGTATGAAAAATATGTTGAAATTTGAATTTTCACTATTTTGTGAATATTTTTAGTAAATATGATCCGATTTTCAAAAAATGTACCAAAATATCTCTATTAGGGTTCAAACTATCAATTGGTGAGCTTAGTTTGCTTGTATCTGCTATAGATATCTAAGCCTTGATGTTTTACTAAGGCTAGGTATGAAAAATATGTTGAAATTTGAATTTTCACTATTTTGTGAATATTTTTAGTAAATATGATCCGATTTTCAAAAAATGTACCAACATATCTCTATTAGGGTTCAAACTATCAATTGGTGAGCTTAGTTTGCTTGTATCTGCTATAGATATCTAAGCCTTGATGTTTTACTAAGGCTAGGTATGAAAAATATGTTGAAATTTGAATATCCACTATTTTGTGAATATTTTTAGTAAATATGATCCGATTTTCAAAAAATGTACCAAAATATCTCCATTAGAGTTCAGGCTACCAATTGGTTAGCTGTGTTTGCTTGTATCTGCTATAGAAATCTAAGCCTTGATGTTTTACTAAGGCTAGGTATGAAAAATATGTTGAAATTTGAATTTCCACTATTTTGTGAATATTTTTAGTACGTATGATTCAATTTTCAAAACATGTGCACAAATCTATCAATTTGTGTTCAGACTATCAATCGGTGAGCTTAGTTTGGTTGTACGTTCTATAGAAATCTAAGCCTCGATGTTTTACTAAGACTAGGTATGCTAAATTTGATTAATCGGGTTATTAAAATTAATTTGGAAATTGTAGAAAAACTATTTCTCTTCATTTCTTATTTTTATGCCATTTTTTCATTGATTTCGGGCATTCGTGCTTACAAATTTCATCAAATTAACGATTTCAGCCGATTTCCCCCCCCCCCCCGGGGCAGATTTCTGTAGTTAGCCTTAGAACTTGTACCGGGAGCAGTTGTATGCAAGCTGTATGGAGGAAAAGTAATTATCCTAAAACAATATGAAAATGTGAAATAGTCAATAGTTTTGATACATTTTCCGAATGGAAATTTCATTTTCTTTCGATTGTAATCATTAGTTTTTCTCTATAATGTACCAAAATCTTAGCCTTGATCGATTTGTAGTTAGCCTCAGTCGAACCTTACAACAGCATACAAGTTTCTGAGGCTAAATCGCGGCTAACTACAAACCGCTTTCCACCAACGCGATGTAGGAAGCGCAGCCCCGGTAAGGTAGCATGCTGAAATCTTATCCTACACGCTCGTTTGTAGTTACTCAGAACTGAGTAGAAAACGACTCAGTTTCGTTAAAAGTGGAACTACCCTAATTAGAGTAATTAGAGGGTTACTCAATTTTGATTAACTAGGTCATCTGTCAAAGTTAGAGTAAACATTACTCAGTCACGCTTGATTGCATTTTCTCAAAATTGAGTAGAAAATGACTCAGTTTTGTTAAAATTGGAACTACCCTAATTAGAGTAGCTATAGGGTTACTCATTTTTGATTAACGGGTTGTTTTTAATTCTATAAATTAAAAATAAACAAATTGATTCACATCAAAAACTTTCATGTATTGACCTCTACTAATGAAAATGTTCATGTGTGTTTAACATTATGGTTGTTAATATTAAAAAAAAACCTCGTTAGTCGCATCCATTGCCACCTTAAGTTTCTCGTCCATATAATCAATATGCTGCTTTAAAGATTTGAAGCGGTCATCTACATCCCGAACACTCAGCAGCATTGCTGGTATTCAGCTCATGAAAGTTTTGAAAATGGGATTTCAATTCTCCCACACATCCCGGAACAAAGTTTCTACAAGTGGAGATGGAACAGTGAAATCCCTGTAAGTATCGATATTCTATTAATTATATGATTATAACTATTACCTCTATTCACATAAAAAAAAATCCTGGTCTTTAAATTTCCGAACCGATTCCGCATGGACGAGAAGTTCTATCTGCTCCATTCTTCCTCCTTCTACATGATAGAATTTTAGTAACTAACTTTCAATTTCCGATGTATCGACTGAAAAACGTTTTTCGCTTTGGACAGCTTCATTATAAATACTCTATTATATAAGTACAGCGCTTTTACAATCAGAGTAGCATTTACTCAGTTTCCTTATTTCAAGTTACTCAGTTTTTGACATTTAGAATGTTAATACGAAACTGAGTCAAAGTTACTCTATTTAGAGTAGATCTGAACGAGCGTGTACCACGAAAAATGGAAGTATTCTTTATACGGTATATAATTTCAGATCATCCATGGAGTTCCCAAGTATTGTGGTATAGTAGTCTTAAATTATTTATTTTGATAATGCAGGTCTATTTACAATTGCAGCAAGACCACAATCAGCAGACATGCAGACAGTTCAGATATATTTTTTGTTATCATTTTGTATTGTAACATCCCTTCGCAATATTTGTTATGCTATTTCAGCTTCATATTTATGCAGTTTTAGCCCACCTAACCCACGTTATGTAGAGATAGGCTGATTTTTAACGTTTGTTTTTTGAAGGGATCGTACGACGGATTCGACTATAATATTTTTTTTCCTTCTTTATCCAAACAAATTTAAATATTTAAAAAATAAAATTGTTTATGATTCTTCATTTTCTATTGCACAGATATAAAGAATTATTCATGGGCCTAGTAGGAATCAAGAGTTGTCGGAGAATTCAAATTTCTTTCCTTTTTTTCTCATTCTTTTTTTGTGTGGATTTGTTCAGTTTCCCTTCTTGGGCAGTAATCATAATCATATGAAATTTATTTTGGCTTACTGTTTGCTTAAATTTTCTTTGCCATTCTTCTAGGCTGCCTAGTGATAAAATTTCTTTCATTACATCACTTTAGAAATTCTCGAAATTTCAGAGTTTATATCATCTTACTTCGCAGCAGAAGTGGCAAATAGCTGCATTTTATTTTAATATGTATAATATTTAGTATCGCATTACAACATTGTATTATTTTCATTATATCATCACTGTATATTATTATAATCATAATAAAATTATTTATTAAAAAAATTAATAATAATAATTAAATTTCATCTACTTCAAGGTTACAGGAAGTTGATTCCAGATAGTAAAGATATTCTATTGCATTGTATCTTGAGGTGTTTTTCTATTCATGTAGATCATTGGATATAAATAAAATTATTGAATGCTTTCCAATTCTGCTGATTATGTTTATCCATATGTCATGAATATATACATATTTTTTAATTTTTAATGTATAATTAAATGTTTTATGTTGTATTTGATTGTAAAATAATCTTCACATTCCAGAGTAACATTCATCTGTCACTGATTGAGCTGTAAAGATGCAACAAGCTGCATATTATTATCATATGCCTATTAATACTGTTTTAATAATTTCATCACATTTTTCAAAATTACAGGGTTAACCCAGCACTTACTTCTAACACAGAGCGCTGATTGTATTTTGTTTAAAGGTTCTGACTTCGACTGTAACATGTTATTGCTCCCTAGAATCAGCAGAGGAAATTTCGACTTGTAAGATATACAAGTTTGAAAACATTATACAGAACACCTCTTTTCCCGTTTTAAACTACATACACTTTTTGTACTTATTTCCTTTAAATATTGTATATATATTGTATTACATGCATCGCATTATATTTCATTGAATTAAAATATTTAAATAATGGGACGATTTAACCGAGTCTGTTAATGGTTGCTTTACAGTACTTCTATTAAAACTTCAAAGTAACAACTTAAGATCGATACATTTCTCCAGTTCGAATGAAATCTCGAACCTTTCTCTTAATGGAGCCCATCAGCGCCCGTATAGTGGAAACGGACACGGAATCAGCGCATTCCTTTTATTTTGCCCGCATATTCTGGATGTCCTTGACCACTTCAGAACCACCTAGCAGCATACCACACCAGAACCACCTTGGAGTAGTGGCAGCAGGCCAAACCGGGCCAAAAGATTATTTTGCCCCTATGCCCTTCGAATGAACGTCAATACACGCTTCTTCAGGTATTCTTCGATGTAAACTCGGGATGTCATCGACGAGGATGTGACGAATGGTTCCGTTTTCAGGCCACAACTGCAAATCGCTTACCAAATCATGGCATTCTTCGGGAACTAGTCGGCAAATACGAACTTCAGGGCTGGTAGCGGATTTAGAGATAAATAATAGTGACTTGAGTGACTAAAATAATTGAAATAGTGACCAAATAGTAACCAAAAACTAATTTCCAAATTTAAGTATTTTTTAATCTTTCATACATTTGTTTTATAAGTTGTATAAGTACAGTAAAAATTAACTAAGTGATTACCCCTGTTCGCAAATAATGAATAATTATGCGGCGCAGTCACTTTTTGGGTTTTTCTTTGTAAAGAAGCGACGTAATCAAGCGACTTTTTTTTCTCCACGACCTCCTAAACTTGGCCCGCAGCTCGTTTTTGCGAAGATGGGTCTATAGGCATGGTTGAAATGCCTTCCAGCATGGTCTGTGCTAGAATTGCTTCTGGTATATCTTGCTGAAGAAGTTCAGGAAGAAAAAGTTAATGCATTATCACTATTAATAAAGCGTTGTTTCAGAAAATTGTTCATTTGCAAACGTATTATTAAATTCTCGTTGATAAACGTTTAATATGTTTTTATCTTTCTGGAATGTTCTAGGTTATCAAAAATGAACCAGAGCTCCGACCTTCACATCTACAGTTGTAACAGTAGCTTTTAGAACTGTATAATGTTCCGATATGTATTCAAACGTATTGCATAAACCTTTTGGAATTAACAGTCATTATTCGAAAACTTGATGATATTCTGGGTCATCGAAACTGACTTTGAGTTCAGAACTTAAGATCGACAGTAGCAACTATAGCTATTTGAGCTATGCAAAATTACGCTACGTGTTAAAGCATACGCAGTAAATATTTTTGAACGTAAAGAAAAACACCATGAGATGACCGGGGATAATCTAGGTCATCCAAACTATCCTTGAGTTCAGAACAAAAGATCTACAGTTGTAACATTAGGTGTGTGGAGTGTGTAAAGGGACAATATGTATTTATATTGATTGAATAGTGTGGAAGGCTTACAGACATAATGCGACAATCTTGGGATATTCTAGGTACTCCAAACTGTACTTAAGTTCAAAACATAAGATCTACCGTTGTAACAAAAGCTTTTTAAGCTATATATTGGGATTCAAACATATTCAATGAATCTTTTGGAAGGGCAACACTCATTATTTTATAACTTTGAGATCTTCTAGAAAATCCAAGCCGTCCTGGAGTTCGTAACTTGAAATATACTGTAGTAACAGTAGTTTTTTGGGCTATACAAAGTAACGTCACGTATTTAAGTATATTCAGTGAATATTTTCAAACGTAAAAATACATAAGAAAATAATCTTGGGATGGTCTAGGTCTGTCTGAGGGTTCAGAACTCAAGATTTAAGGTTGTAACAATAAATTTTAGACAATACAAAGTCACAATAAATATTCAAACATATTCAATAAATCAAGCATAACATTTCAAAAGGACGTATGTCGCAAATGTAAACAAATCGAGTTTGTCATTCTATCCGGTCATTAATAACACCCTTAATGTAGTTGTAATTGCCAAATAACATTATCAAAATTATTCAGTTATATGCGCCAATTTCCAAATGCGACCTATCTGATCCTTTTAAATGTTATGCAAGTTCAGATACACCACACAGCAAGTCGACGTATCTGCGCTTGAAAATTATACCCGGTGTATCTGACATGACGCAAGTGCTAAACGTTCTGAAATACTGCCGTATCCAACCGGTGTATGTTACAAGCAAGATGTCACACTGACGTATCTAACAAGGTGTATGTGTAGGTGCGGAGGCAAACCGGTGTATGTGTTAATTTTCTCAAAAAGATAGCAAAAGTGAATGAAAACCAGGATTTTTACTTCTTATAATATTATTCAACCATGATAGAATGAACAGATCGAATAAAACTTGAAGTAAAGTTAAATAGGATTTAATGAAAGCATCTGGAACTTCAACCTCATTTTTCTCAATTCCTATCAAATGTTAGATACGTCTATTTGAAAAGTTATGCTTGAAATATTCTTAAAGTAAAAAAAAAAAACATTACAAAACAATATGACATGTTCTAGGTCATCCAAACTATCATTGAGAACATAGGGCCAACAGTTGTAACGAAAAATAATATTTTAGAAGAACAACAGACATTACGAGATAATCTTCAGATGTTCTAAGTTATCCAAACTTTCCTGGAAATCAAAACTTAAAATCTACAGCTGAACATTTTAAGTTTGGAATTGTAGCTTTTTTGGACTTGGCAAAGTAGCAATATGTATTTGACCAAATCAAGTGAGTCTTTTGGAATATAATGAGATACCTTGGGAACTGATGTTGAGTTCAGAACTTCCGATATACAGTAGCAACCGTAGCTTTTTGGGCTATCTGAAGCTACGATAAATATTCAAACAAATTCAATGAATATTTTAAAACGTCCTCAGACGTCAAGGGATAACCTTGCTAGTTTCAGTTCATTCAAAATGTCCTTCAAAATTTAAGGTCTAATGGGCTATACAAAGTTAGGTTTGTTTGTTTGGCATAGAATATCCCACGATTATCTCATAGTGTCAGTTGGTCTTCCAGGACATTCATTGAATATATTTGAATACCTATCATAAAGCGAATAAAGCTAATGTTTCAACTGTTCATCTTAAGTTCTGATCTCCTGGGCAGTTTGGACGACCCAGCACATCTAAAAAAAAATGTTCCCTACTTTATTCAATCATTTCTATGTTATTGAAATTGCTTTTATAAATAGGCCTGAAAGGGCAGGTAGCAAGTTCTAGTTAATATAGTCCTCTGGAAGTGATGTATTCGTAGGCCACAAATTGGGCTTACAAACTCGAACGACTATGGTTTGCATCAACCTTTCCAGATCAGCGTACATTAGATGTATGAGTGGTTCTTTTCTCTAAAAGAAACCTTACACCCAAAAGTTGAAATTGTAGCAAAAAATGCAATTGCAGTTTTTGCAATCATATCTTGAGAAATCTGATTCTGAAAAGGCAATTTTGCCCATCATGATCCACACAGCTTTTTATGGTATAAACCAAGCCATGCAAGTGTGTGCAAGCGGTTATCGCTGTGTGGCTAGTGCCTCGACAGTCGCAGCAACCGTTGGGTTTTTGTTCAACCTACTACAACTTCTCAATATGGGTGAGACAATGGCACAGAACGCCGCTACGCCATATGTCACTGTTGCTATTCCGCTGTCAAGTGTTCTATTTTTATTTGCACTCGTTATCACCCTCCTATCGCCCTCTCATCAAGTCACCATGCGTTTTATGAAATAAACGAAGCCATGTAAGTGTGTGTGACCGACATTTGCTTCACTGTTGTAACGTTGAGTGCCTCGACAACCGAAGCAACTGTAGGTTTTTATGCCGTTCACCTCAACTTGATGCGGTGACTGAATGGTTACAATGAAGAGCCGCCATGCTGATGATCACGGTTCGACTCTCAGTAGCGGGTCGTAATCTTTTTTTTTTGTGAGCCAATGATTTACTACTACTAATCAACTGTACAACCTCACGCACACATTGAATTTTTGTAATCGAATTGATGTGTTGCTTTTTTGCCCACGACCAATGTTGCATTTTTTCTCCAAGTTGCGATCCATTACGAGAAATGAAACCAAATCATGCGAAATTGCATTACAATCTTGCTTTTTTATTTTGGGTGTAGAAAATATTATTGAAATAGATCAGTATGCTTAACAATAGACTATTGTTCGGTGGCGTGTGATCGCGTGAGCACAGAAAAAAGAACAATAAGACTACAGCTAGGTTAGATGTCTCGAAAATTAATTATATTTAAAGTCGATCATTAGTTCACCACCAAATGCTTTATTATCGGTCATAGCGCATTATTTTGTATTCCGTTAAATATTGTTCACGGCGTGAGTGATCAAGTGAGCAAAAAAAAACAATAAAGCTCTCAGCGAAAGATACGGAAAAATATACTAAAAGTGGAACAAAAGGAGCAGGATCAACAAGGAAACATCAAACAATACTGGTGAGATCGAAGCAATTATAAATAAATACGAAATACATACTACTAAATACGTGCCATGATCGTAACAGAACATGTTGCGATAATGGAAGTGTAAATATAGTACGGATATCCAAGTATTGTGTTTATGCGGGGCTTGTTGTAAGGTGAAAGTGACCTCGGAATGGACGTGAGTGACCAGGCATTCTGAAATGGGTTACTGGATCTCAACAGAGCTATCACCTTTCAACACCCGGGCTAAAAAATTTTGCAGTTTGTGATTAAACAGTGGGAGTAGCATTGTATATACACACACATACGCACACACACACACACACACACACACACACACACACACACACACACACACACACACACACACACACACATTGATCTACTGGGGAATTGTTTGGGCATGTTTTGAAATTCTTTAAATAACCATTTTGCTATTTTGTGCGTGGGTGATCCTATCGCTCAAATGATTTCACGCATTTCGTTTCCCGGTTTATGAATTTTTGGAAGACCTTTGATTGTAGGTAACGAAGGATTCTCTCTAAAATTGTTAATTCCATTCCAAAATGATAATTTACATTCTTCGAGCATTTTCTCCACACGTCTAACCATTCCCGGAACGGGATCTGATCGCTGTTTTCTGTAGGGGCCATTATATAATTTTTCCATCATGGGGTTTTCGTAGTCCTTTTTACCTATTATTACTGTACAATTTCCTTTGTCTGATCTCAAATAATAGACCGGTTTTTGTTTTAATTCCTGGAGTATGTTGTGTTCTTGTGTGTTTTGTTTGTTTTTTGTCATGTTTGTGTTTTTGAGAATATTAGCTATTTCTGTTCTGATTTCTTGTATTTGTGATGTGTGTAAGTTGTTAGAGTCGATTGCTGTCTCTGTGTCAATAATGGTTCGTGTATTGTCAGGATTTGAATCTATTGCGTGATTGAGTCCTTTGTTAAGTAATTTTAGTTGTTCTTCTGTGAATTGTTCTGGGGAACGGTTTATTACTAACCCTTCTATATCTTGAACTGTGCTTAATTTTTTAGGAATTTTAGATTGTGACTTTTGTAGTTTTTTGAATTTTTTGTCAAGTAATTTTCTTTTTCTTTCTAATTCGCAACGGTCCGCGACTGTTACTTTGGTGAGAAACATTGGAAAACTTTCTGGGTACTGTTTTGCTAATTTTAAATGTAGCGAATAACAGTCTTATATTTTTGTGTTAAGTTTACCGTGTAGTGCTTTAATACTTCTACGTTTTCTGAGACATTTTTTTTTAAATAAGGAACGGTTTAGGTCAACAAACAAAACCATCCCCCTCTATATGAAAAAAAAAATCCTAGTAAAATTTTCATTTTACTTATATCCATGTCTGTAAAAATCTGTAACTTTATCGCAGTATCTGTATCATGTCTGTAATCTGCATGAGTTCTGTATGCATGATCAAATGTCTGTATATCTCGCATCCCTGATTGGAATAGAATCAAAAACGAAAACAGAATTACGTCTTTCTGATGAAGCTTGCTTGGACTATCAGCCAAAGAGTAGAAGAAGAGGATGATCTTAAGGTCCTCGATGGCCGTTTGACGACGTTTTGGTTTTCGTAACACACAATTATACGTTTTATCGCAAGCCCTTTCATTCAACTGATTGAATCACTATCTCTTGAGCTCCAAGACCGCTTTGTTCCTCTGAGAACAAAATATTCGTTATAGGATTAAGTAAACAAAACTCCCTGAAACAACCCATCTTTTGAACTTACCTTTTTAAAAATTTGTTATCCTGTAGCTTCCGATAAAATTGTCACTTTGTTTCATTCATTCACATATCCAGTTAGTTGATGTAATTTTTTCATTTTTTAGCGCTCCTCATGTTCTCCTTTTTTTTTTCAAAAATAACTCCAAAATCCACTTCTCACAAAATGACTTTCCTCTGTTTGCTTTCCGGAAGCATTCATCCACTTGCTCATTTCACTGCAAATGCTCTGCTATATTCACTCATTTTCCCGGCACTTATCCATGCTCCTACAACACTCGGCTCATTCCAGTATTAAGGTTAATGTCACTTTCTTCTTATTCTTTTCCTATCCGCACTGATTTCACCTTAATTAATCGACAATCACCACCCAGCTCTGCGGGTACAAAATATTCTCACTAAAAACACAAATGAAATGGGAAGAAAAAAAAAACGCAAAATCAACAAACAACATCGGAAAGAGTATCAAAGTAGGCTTCATCGTCGGTTTTTCCCTTCACCGCACTCTGTGTTTCTCGTCGGTCGGTTTTTCATTTTCTCTTTCCCTTGCCCGATTCCGATCTGTCGTCGTTCGTCTTCGTTGTAACCGATCGTCATCATCATCATCATCATCGCCGTTTTGTGTTGCTATTCTCGCGTTGTTTCTTGTTCATCAACCACCACCACACCATCATCATCATCATCATCACCACGCAAATGACCAAAAAACCGGTGTTTTGTTGTTCCGTCTCTTCGGCCCCTTCGGCTTTCAGCTCTTTTTTTTCAGTGTTCGAGCAATTGGCTTTACGACGATGATGACGGGTGTAAATAAGTGAATGCGAATGGGTATTCACAATAATCGCTTTGAATGTGTGTGCGGTTTCCTCGGTTGCAGGTGTTGGTGCGGCTCGGTCGTCGCGAGAGAGTTGTTTTCATTCCCTTTCCTGTTTGATCCGAATTTGCTTGCTATGATGAAGTTTTGATTTGATAATTTTGACATTGGAACATCCTTTTCCGTTGGATTAGGGGATTTCCTTTTTGGTGAAATGTACCAAAGAAAATTCTAAACTTCATCCTATCAAAGCAATACGAGATGCAGTCAATCACCGCGATCGTCCCAACTACCTTCCGCTCACGCAATCAAATCGTGTCCTGATCTGATCCACCAGTCCTATACACACCAACACAGACATCCTAACACTAACACTAGTTCCCTAACGATCCATCAGCGAAAAACAAAAGCCTTCATTGGGTGGATAGGTCATTCGTTGCCAAATTAACCCTGACGCTGCCACTGACCAGAGAGCGAGCGGAACTGTCAATAAGCGCCACCACCAATTTCGCGATCCGCTCCTCGCGCCTTGTTTTGAACCACTCGAACCGAAATCCACAGTATCATTCACTCACCACTTGCATGTAGCAAATGTCACACACCGGAATATTCCCTATTCCGCACCAGTCTTCCGGTGTAACCGTGGAATAGGATTCTTTTGACACACAGACAAAACTCCCTAATAAAACAATGCCGCCAGTGATATTTTTCCTGTCAGTCGACAATCGAACACAGAAACGTCGAATTCAAAACGCCGCCGAACGCGTAGAAATATAGCGAACAACTACCGACTTGGCGACGGTACAACCAGTGTTGCCACATTTTTTTCATGGTCAATCTGTATTTTTACATCCAAAAATCTTTTTTATCTGTATCCGACTGTTGAAAATCTGTAAAAAAATCTGTATCATATATTTAACTACTGTTTGGTTCCAGTTCACTGGTTTAAAAATAACTTTGCGTACATCACATTTGAACCAAATAGGGTAACGGGATGTAATGTAAGCCTAGCTCCTTTATTCAGCCTATGTACCAAATATTTCAATAATTCGGCGGTAATCAACAAAATCATGTTTTTATCAAGATGACCGATTTATTTCGAAGCAATTGAGACATTATTAACCAATTTTTAGGTGTTCACTTCCGCGTAGTTTTTGATTTCCTTAACTTTTTAGACATCATGACTTCACTGGCTAAGCTGAACATTGTCTACATGATCGTTGACTTATCAATTTGGCTGAATTGAACCTATAAACCGAGTAATACAGCCAATATGCACAGAAAATAGTCACAAGGTTATAAATTGACTGTTCACATAGGCATAATAACAATTATTTGTCAAGAAAACTGTAAACTCAATATTAGAAACATATTTTATTCTATGTTCCCAACTATGGCCTGTTGTATGAATAGCGTAGTAAAAATGTTGTTATTTGAAAAAAAAATATGATAAAAATTTCAGAGTTTCGATTGTATGTTTTCATATGGTTCATCCTAACACAAACTTAAAGAACAAAATCTGTTCAAAGTGAATAATAATGTTTTGATTATCAAATAACCACTAAATCATATGTGAAAATCACTTAAGTGTTTCGTAGCCGTTTGATTTAGTTTGATTTATGAAATGTTGTCTTGGGTAAACGAATACAGTTGGCCTTAAAACAGAACATCAGAAAAAAAAATCGTACGTAGACTACATTTATTCGCCTATCTATCAAATGGGATGAAGTTGCATCCATGAATAGACCCAATTTGGTGCTTATAGACCGACATTACATCCATATCCCTCAAAAGTTTCTGACTTTATAAAATGAGTTTTGTAACTTTTCGTGATGCATACTACCAAATGGCTCATTAAACTTATCTAAGCAAGTGTACCACTAGTTAAATACCGCTTCTAGCCCAAATACTTTATGAGTTATAATAAAAGATGTAATCGATCGTTGCATATTAGGCTGAGACAAGGGACACTTTATACTTACAAAATGATCAGGTCAAGCAAATTTCTGATCAACTTTGTTGTGATCTTACTTCATGAAATATTATCCGATTTAATTAAGACAAGAAGCATTTGACTAGAAAATTAATGTATAATTAATTTATACCTTCGTAACATAACTGGCCATGATCCTCTTACACCGGAGTTGTTTTTGGTTCCGGGAAGTTGTTCCGGGAATTTGTGATGAGATTTTTTACTAAATGCCGTTGCCAAACAATTTTTTCAGCAAACAGACGTAAAGACAAAATATTTTTTAGGCGAATGAAAAACTTATTTCAGAAATCGGCCGTAAATTGACCGAGATATGATGAGATATGCAACCGATTCTGATGATGGGTCTTGGATGCGGTTTCACTCTTCATTTTACTCAAAACATGCCATGCGACAGCTTTTTCTTCTTAGTTTTTCATCACAAACTTTATTATAAACTAAAAGTGGATCCTTGACCATATTGGCCACTCCCGGAACTACCGGAACTTCAGAAGAAACTTGCATTAGGGACCAGTTAGGCATTTATCCGAAAACATGCCATGCGGCAGCTCTATCTTCATGATTTTTCATAATTATGATTTTGATTGTCTTGAGAAAGCCATTGGCTACATTGGCCACTCCTAGAACATGTTTGGGGGAACCTGTAGTAAGGATCAATTACGATTTTACCATAAAATATGTAATTTAAGATTCACTGGCTAGCCTGATCTAGCTTCCTGGTACCTCTGAAGATCAATTTATTTAGCTTTGGTTCGGATAAGCAAGCAATAATACGGTTGAGTATAGGGAAGGGTGGGTTTTATTAGTAGCGAGTTGGTCCTCTTTTCACTTCCAGAACGGCTTCAATCCGCCTGGAGATGGAGTTGTAGAAGGTTTGAATGACGGCCAGTGGTATTTTATACCACTCGTCGATTAAAGTTTTTTCAAATTCCTTCAAGGACGAAAATCTCATAGTACACGCTGAAAACAACACTCGGTGGTAAATCATCCAAATATTTTCTTATGGTAGATAATGACATTTCCAATCGATTAAATTCTTAAAAATATTTTGAATAACGCAGTACTTGTAGCAAAATATATCATTATTCAAATCAGTTCGTTGGTGTTTATTATTCTAATCAAACTGATTTTTTTATTGCAACAAAACAAAAAATTACCAAAAATCTGTGGACTATTCCAAGTTTGCAGCTTTGTAAGAAAATATTCAACATAAATGTAAAAACAATATTTTGCAAATACTATTAATATAACTTGGCTTTAGAGTGCACAGCGTACAAAGATTAGATTGTATTTCAGTTGGTGAGCTGAAATAGGTAGGAATGAAAGTACATGAAGAATATAAGTTCAATTTGTGCATTGCTCACTAAATCAAGATATTAATGAAAACGATCAATATATAAATTTTATGCTTGTTCTTGTTGTTGTTCATATTATACAAGAACCAGAAGCTTATGCTATCGATGCAATAACATTGTCTGACATCAAATCTTTGAATCAAAGTATACGAATCGGACATGAAAAGAAGTAGCCCATACCAGTTAATTATTGAGATGGATGCTATCCACCGGGGGTGCTTGGATTGACTACTGAAAATTGTCCATCCCCCTGTCATCATTTGCACAATTTCCAGTGGTCTTATCAAGTTATTCAGGATTGATAATAATAGCCAAAGCGTACTAGACATACAAAAACAAACATTGTATAGATTGATGCTATCCACCGAAGGTGACTTAACCGATGTTTATGAAGTTTGAACACAGAATTGAAATGGATGCTGCCCACCAAGATTAATTTGCTTGATGCCTTCGAAACGGCCATCCTTCCGATATGTCGATGAATAGCTGACATATTCTGTAGGCGGCTCAATGAGGTTTCCAAATATGGTTATTTAAACATGATCATGAAATGCAACAAATGAGAGGATTTTTCAAAAATCTGTAAAATCTGTATTTTTTCTAAAAATCTGTAATCTGTATGTACAGAATTCTGTATCCAAAAACTGCAAAAAATCTGTATGATTACAGATAAATCTGTATATGTGGCATCCCTGGGTACAACACACGGTTGACCCTCGCTCGCCTTCATCCAACCAACGAACACAGCCAAAAGCATCTTCTCACATTCAGTGCTGGTAGAGGGTCTCTTTCCCTCGCGCTCGACTTCCAACCGGACGAACGAAATGCCAATATAGCGACGCTGTTGCTTTCGCTGCTGCTGGAGCTGGAGAGTGTGTGCTCGGTTACATTTTTTTTGCCCTATCGCCAATCACCTCTTTCGTGTCAAACTTCGTAGTTTGGATGTAGTGGTGAACGGCTTTGAAGTTTCATTCATAATTATCACCGTTTGCGTTTTGATCGGTGCTTCGCTTTGGATTGGAAGTGTTTTTCGATTTCTCTCTTCTCGCATGAATTTCAAGTTCAGCTGTCAAAGTGACCGACGAGCTTTGCTCGAGGGGTGATTTGGTTTTGTTCAAAAGTTTGGTGAAACATACAAGGGGTATGGTAAATTTAGAAAATGAAGAGCTTTTGCGGCGATTTAGGCGAAAGATATTCAAGGAGCTCGTTATCGTTATCTTGAATACGAGAACGATTTGAATAAAATGTTGAAGTCATTGTAATTTCTATCGTCATGTCAGTTAACCGGTTGTTTCAATTCAGTGCTTAACTGTGTGTTTATATTGAATCCAACACTCACTGGCAGGGTTTGCCATATTATTTTTAGATCCCATCTCTAAATTTTGCCAAAATAATCTTTTTGTCTGTGTTTAACCACGGAGAACAGACATCCAGGCTCGAACATTTTCCCCCCAATTTACTGTGTAAACTTTTAAAAGTAAACCGTTGGAAACACAACGCCGCGTAGTCTAGGTTTTACCATAGACTAACTCTAAGACCAGTAGGTCCCATGCAAAAACGATTTTTTTCTTGGCTCAGTCAGTACTAGCACATCGGTCCCAAGCTTAATAATGCGCCCCTAATAATGAACTCACACGAACACACTCTCAAATATTCTGTCAAAAAAAAAAAAACACTACAAATCAAAACAAAGGCGCAAATATGTATTGTAAGGTGCTGGCTTCAAGGTGTATTTCTGACCAAGGGGTTCTACAACAGTGAACCAATTTCAAATCGTATCATTTGAATTTCCTTGGATTGTATCGGATCAAGTGTTTGAGGTACTATGGCAGCTTTTCGCATGGGTTGCACAAAAAGTAAGTAGATTTGATAATTATTAAATGCTAAGATTGGCGGATCGGTCAAAACCTATGATTACCGATGCTCTATCTGGTCCAAAGTACTCAAGCCTCTTTATGTAATCGATCTGGAACTGTTGAAAAATTGCTCAAACTATAAATAGGTTTTCGCACTGCGAGATTATATTGAAGATAACAAAAAATCATATTCGAAATAACTATGCTTCAAAAATTCATGAATGCCTAAAAATACTTCTAAATTTGAATAACAGTATTTTTGTAGAAATCTTGCGGAACTTTGAAAGAAATACTTCTTCACCCAAAAGTTGAAATTGTAGCAAAAAATGCAATTGCAGTTTTTGCAATCATATCTTGAGAAATCCGCATGATTCTGATAAGGCATTTTTGCCCATCATGATCCACAAAGCTTTTTATGGTATAAACAAAGCCATGCAAGTGTGTGCAAGCGGTTATCGCTGTGTTCCTAGTGCCTCGATAGTCGCAGCAACCGTTGAGTTTTTGTTCTACCGTCACCAACTTCTCAATATGGGTGAGACAATGGCACAGAACGCCACTACGCCATTTGCCACTGTTGCTATTCCGCTATCAAGTGTTCTATTTTTATTTTCACTCGTCATTACACTCCCATCTCCTTCTCAGGACACCATGTGATTTATGAAATAAACGAAGCCATGTAAGTGTGTGCGACCGATATTGGCTGCATTGTTGTAACGTTGAGTGCCTCGACAACCGAAGCAATTGTAGGGATTTTATTCCGTTCACCTCAACTTGTTATGGTGACTGGATGGTTACAATAAGGAGCCGTCATGCTGACGGTCGCGGTTCGATTCTCGGTAGCGGATCGAGATCTTTTTTTTGTGGGCCATTGAATTTACTACTACTAATCAACTGCACAACCTCACTCACACATTGAAATTTTCTAATCGAATTAATGTGTTGCTTTTTTGCCCACGACCAATGTTGCATTTTTTCTCCAAGTTACGATCCATTACGAGAAATGAAACCAAATCATGCGAAATTGCATTACAATCTTGCTTTTTTATTTTGGGTGTACCTATATCCATTTGATGTTTGTACTGTGTTTATGCGTGGCTTGTTGTAAGTGAAAGTGACCTCGGAATAGACGTGAGTAACCAGGCATTCTGAAATGGGTCACTGGAAACCTAACAGAGCAATCACCTTCCAATTTCCGGGTTAAACATGTTTGTCGAGTCGAAAATTACATTCAAACTGACAGAATACGGCTTCGTTTGATGATACATTTTTTGTCAATGAAACGCTTCTACGTAGAAAGAAAGACCTATAGAAACTACCGATCCAAAAGTTTAATTAAAAACATAAATATTTGTTTTTTTTCAGAAATTACATTAGTAAACGAAAATATTTTAACCAGATGCATTCACAAAAACAACATAAACGAGCAGGTTCTATTAAATTTTCATTCATTTTGTTGCATGCGTAGCAAGGCTCGCACCGGGTTCAGCTAGTATATATATATATAGATATATATATATATATATATATATATATATATATTATATATATATATATATATATATATATATATATATATATATATATATATATATATATATATATATATATATATATATATAGATTCCTTCTGAAAAAACGACCGGAAATGCACAACCAGTAAGCAAAACCCGTTCCAACGCACTTCGGTATACTTTCAGTGTCAATTTCGGTCAAAAACACGATCATTTTTCAATTTCCCAAACATGTTCGCAATGACGCAGACAGAAAGCGGATTCTTCAATTCCAGCAAAGTAATTGAATCTATTTAGATAAATATGAAACAGTTTATGCACACTCAACAAAACTACCTCTGTATAATCATAAGTTGAACCTAAAAGAGTAAGTCGATAATTATTGCAACACTTTAAAAGTTGCGTAGCCTTTTGTCATACTTGACCGAATTTAAACAAATTTTAGCCTGTTTCTGTGAGAGCCACCCTAACAGCGCAGTAATGATGATGATTACAATGACTGAAACAGAACACATACATATAGAGCAGCAACATAGTAGTTGCCAGTGTGAGAGTTTGCTTTGCTGTTGAGCAAGGCTTCATAGACCTTTCGATCGTTGGTTCGTCCTCTTTCGGCATCCAGCAATCATCGAGGTAAGACGTGGTGTCTGGCACAGCCAGTTGGATGACCACTCTACAAATAGGAGCAGAAGGGTATTTTCCACAGTTTCCGGTATTGTTACGTGAATCTCTTACATTCGCTCGTCTTCAAAAGAATCATCAAATGTGTCATCACCGTCTAACGAAATGAAAATTACCCAAGTAACCATAATCATTAAGCTATAGCTCGATAACAGCATATGTTATGCATGCAAGTTTAATATTAGCCATCACAAATGCATTCAAGCACTAACCATAATTTAACATTATTTGTGCATATAAGGCTGTTATAGTACATAAAAGCATTTATCATCATGTTCACAGTATACATGTTCTATACCTTCATATAGAGCCAATACAATGCTATCATATAATGCTTAGCATATGCTTACAAAAGTATTGAAATGTAACTTGGTGTTTAGTATCAACAAAAACCAGTATGGACGGGAATAACAGTATTTTTTTTTAAAGTTGAAATAATAGACGCAAAGTGAAATCGTATCGCAACTACGGTACTTGTCAACATGACTCATAATGATAATATTGATGATCTGGTTCCAAAAACAGCTACAATTCTATGGGCCAGCTCATCATTCGTAGAATACGGAGGTGAAAGCTCTAACAATTCTGAAACCGTTTATAGTCCAGACGAACTCTACAGGGTGCGGCCGAAAATAATGGAAGATGCATGCAGGTCTTCTTTGATGATTCTCCGCATGGATTTCTCCGAAATATTGGCTTCCTTTGCAAGGTTTCTTACACGCAAAAAAAAAGCCACAGTAGAAACTACCATTTCGACGGTTAAATTAAGCGCAATCACCAACAATTTTCAGCTGACTATAAATGTGTTTGATTTTACCATGCCTGCGATTGGATCAACCATGGGGCGGTTGATATTAATATGAGACTTAGTCCGTGCTTTAACCTACCCCGCAGTGGGATGTTAGGCAAAAATGTCGTTGGTTCGAGTACCACTGTACACATGCCCTTTTCGCTCAATTTTCCTAAAACATCTGCTATGTTTCCAAGCCTGCCGCACACTAGCGGAACTATCAAAAAAAAAACTTTCTCTTCATATCTTTCAATTCTAGCCAAAAACATTGTTGTTCACTCTTGGTGCCTCATGATGATGAGCGAACATCTCCTTCTACATTAATATGAGGTTTGTCAAATATACCATATACGTTGAAGATTTTACCGTAAACGTAGTAAATTTGACTGAAACTTCATGAATCCTAGAGGGTTTGAGCTGTTTATTGAAATTTCATGGTAGTTTTAAAGATAGGCGTAGTCGGGTAAAATGGTAGTTTTACTACAAGATTTCTTTCTGTGTATGGAACGCACCGGGTTGCGAGCAATTTTTAGCACGAACCGATTTGATCACGTTTGGCCGACGTCCGCTTTCCGGCTTCCATTGCTTAGGGCCATCCTGCAGAGACTTTTTTATGCGGTAAACTGTTGCCAAATGGCACCCTTCCACCTTGGCAATCTCTTTCGGCTTCTTCTAGGCTAGCAACAAACTGGTGATCACTTCTTTCGCGAACATTTTGACGAATTTGCAAAAAAAAAAAAAAACAGATAGAGTGTTTGGATGCAGCACTTGAAAGTAAACATTAACAAATACACTTTCGACAGAAATTAGTCACTAGCTACACGAATTAACCGAATACTCAAGTTTGAACATTTTCGCATTATTTTCTGCCCCACCCTGTATAATGAAGAGTGGAACATCTCTTCACCTGATGCTTCATTCGCTGAAAATTCTGTTCTAGGTAGTAGCCAAAAAGAACGTTGTCTTTTTTGTTTCGAAACTGGAGAATGCAATACAATATTTCACAGAATGCTTTGAATATACAAACAGTCGCACTTTTTATCAAATCTAAACACCGAAACTCAACGAATTATATACTGAGAACTTCATTTCGTACTTTCTCTTGTGATTGTTTTGTTGAGAATAAGAAAATAAAAAGATTAACATGAGCTTTTCGGGTAAAAACAAGAAATAGTATTGGGCGCTTCTGAATGCAAACTTATTAGAAATTGGACAGCTTATCACTTACTTCTACGGAAGCGGAACTCTCTGTGAAAACGTGTTTGTGAAAACGTGACGATCCATTCAAAAAAATTCGAAGATCCAAACGAAAAACGGTGACAAGGGGGGGGGGGGGTTGATTATAAAAAGTCACTTTTTGCGTGACGTAGTTAATGGACGTTCCCTTAAGGAAAAACGCAAATGTTCGTTTTGCTAAATTTAGCTAATCTACACACATAGATTTTTTTACAGAAATCTGTAAAGTTTTTCCGAATTCTCAACAGCTGAACGTTCGTTAATCCAATCTTACGGATTTTGGTGAAATTTTACAAATATCTGTAAAAAAATTACCGGATTTCCTTAACATTTTACCGAAATCCGTAAAATCGATTTCTGTAAAACAATCTGAGTGTCTAGAAACTTTTTTCAATAGTGCAATGAGAGATTCTCTCTTGTCTCGCTTACTTTCATTTATAACAGCGTCATTATAAAACTTTCGGGGGATTCTGTAGTACAAATCGAAACACAACAGTGCTGGCCAGCATACTTCACACATAAAAGAACGAGAGTGAGAATGAAAGAAAGAGAGTCTCTCAATGTTAGATTCGCCCTAATGAAAAAAGTCTCTAGAGATGTGCTTTTTCTGTCAAGCTGGTTCATCAGCTGTTAGTTGATCTAATCCATGTGAGACACCCCGTTTTATGCTCCGACTTCTGAACTATAGCACTGCGTAGAGTAAAGCTGCAACACTGGCAGCCATCTTTGATTTTCTATTCCAAACTAGAACATTGAAGTGAATACACGTTGTTTTATTCGCTGTTTATATTTGATGCGTTTTTCATTTCTTCCTAGCTCATCCGAAACCGTTTTCGGGTGCTTTTGGAAATTGATAAATGTTCCGAAAATACGCGGAAATTCGTAAATAAAAGCTCGTAGTAGGCTAAAAATCTTTAAAATAGGCGTTAGTTCCAAATGAAAATTAAGTTACAAACATTTTAAGTCTTGCCCACAATGGGTACGTTTCCGTTTTCTTGTTTTTGAGAGTGTTTTCTGTGAAACTCACTTCATCGGAACGTATATACACTTCCGCTTAATTTTACTCAATTTTTGAGTACAATTGTTACTCAATTTTTGTAAAAAGTTGAGCTAGTCAAAAATTTAGTTGATCCACTTTTTAACGAAAATTGAGTATCATTTCTGTGTGAGAAAAAAAATAGATGGTATACAATTGTATTCAAAAATTGAGTGAAATGAAACGGGAGTGTATATCTATTGAAGAATCCAATTTGAAAAAGAAGACACCGAGTGGGGATAAATCTGACAGTTCCCATGTTAAAGTATAGGAGAAACAGTTTAAAATCTCCCAATAAGGGCATTTTCAGCAAAATAAAAATGAAATAAAAACAATGCCCCTATTGTGCAGTTTTGGATGTTTCATCCATCATATAACAAACCGCTATAAATTAAAATTTCATTTAATTTTTTTAAAAGCATTTCAATATTTTCGTCCAATACTTTACCTTGAGAGCTGTCAGATTTATCACCACTCGGTGTTTTCTTGTTTTTCATCTTGGATTCATGTATCGCGGACAAGCTTCAGGTGTTCTTTGTTTTTTTTCTTTCTAGAATTTGAAATTTTCTTTTATAGAAGTTCAAACAACTTCTGGCTCCATTGAGCTTCTCGTGAATCATCTCCAAACTTTTCGCAGAATTTGTCGTACTTTACAGCAGTAGATTCACATCTCGAAAGTAATGAAGCACTTCTGACAATTGTCCAAGGTTGTGTGCTTGGAAGTTATATGGATGTTTGAAAATTTTTTGAACAAGCCAGAGTTCGTTTATTCTCGAACTAATAGACAGTATTTCTAAGTTTCATTCCGAAACTTCAAACAATTGCTGCGAACAAGCCTACAACCACAGAAAACAGACATCCAAGCTTGAGTGCCCTCCGTGTGTAAATTTCTGTAACTGCCATTTTAAAATTACAGCTTGTTTTTGTTAGTTTTGGTGAATCCTATGTTGATGGCGCCACTTACCCGCCTCGAGATTTGATACTCTGACAATTTTAGTTTGGTGAAACCTAGACTAGGCGGCGTTGTTTTTCCAACAGTTTGAAAAAAATGTTCGAGCCTGGATGTCTGTTTTCTGTGCTGGAATGGTCATCAAATAAAAAGAGCTCTCCTAACCTACAACGATTGAAATTTATTCTTACCTCTAAAAAAGCCTACCATCTATCGAAATCTTGTTGAATACACCCTCCCCCCTCCCCGCTTGTAAACCCCACCCTACACCAGATAGCTCTTGGAGATCTGATAGTAGTGCGATCCGGTGTTGAATGGAATTTCGTGCCTCGCCTTGGTGTACTCCTTCGGTTGAAGGTACGTCTCGCGCATCGTCGATACCGGCATCGGCGTCGGCAGGTCCCGCTCGTAGATGTTGTCCCTGGCACCGGGTCGTCCCGGTCGGACCAGAGCCGCCGTCGGTGGAAACCGCTCCGGGCTCATACTGGCCGATTTCCGCGGAAGTTTCGTACAGCTGAGGATGATGCTGAGCAGAACGCAGAATTCCACCACGGCAACGATCAGCCCGGCGCACAGGAACAGAAAGTACTGCTCCCGGTACCACACTTCGATCTTATGTATCTTATATATATAAATTAAGATTTTATGATGTGAATTTCACTTTTTAAAAAAATAACTACTGACTACTCACGATGGATGTCTAAACTAGAATGTGTTTATTCATTTATTCGGTACATCGAAGAGCCCTAGCTTGGTCCTTAAAAACTGCTGGTCTAGCACATGACAACTTCGACGGATATTGGATATCGTAAACTGCTGGTCTAACACTTGACAACGTCGATGGGTATTGGATATCGTCTGGTTGCGCCATGTGTCCGTCGTTGTCTCCATGCGTCCTCGATAATGCTGACTGCGTATTCCCGGTGCCATCGCGTGGTGATTCTCCGATGTCTTCTATGGTTGGTGGTGTGGTTGCGTGTTTAACTGCTCCCTCCGCAAGTATTGCTCGTCCCGAGCAATTTCCTGTTTTTGAATACTTCCAGTATTTGATGATGCCGATAGCCAAAAAAACAAACATGAGAGTAATGACGGTGCTGAATGCTATTGATCCAACTTGGTATTTGAAGTCTATTTCCTTTAAGTGTTTTCGGTTTTCCATATGCAGATCATGTAGTTCCGAAAGGTTAACGTGCCTTTCAAAATGCAACGTTTTAATATTTGTGAGTTGCAACGGTACGATTGACGGTTGTTCAAATCTTAATTCGTAACTCTCGAAAAGTTCGTTCTTTATGTACAGTGAACAATTATGAAACGTAATTAAGTGAATACCTTTCAACGTTCTAGGTTTGATGCCGCAGGTTCCATTGATGATTACGTCTTGGTAAACGGTTTGCACCAATAGAATTCCTGAATCTATCATTTTTGTATGTGTTGAAGGTGGTTTTTCCGAAACAGGGCATTTCCCATGTAGTCCTCTCAAAAGTGGTGCTTGCGCATGAATTGTCGCTGATATCTATTAACTGCTTCCTCTCACAGATTGTCACTTGGTTGGCTTCTCGACATGAAGATGTAACGGCTAATATCTGCTCTGGGTTTATGAAAACTATGTTGTTTGTAATTCTCACCGAATGGTTGTGAAGATGTAGCGGTTCGATGATTACTTTCTCGTATGATGTAGCTTGAAGTCGAGGGATGTTTACGCATATGATGGTTGATGAACCTTTGTTTATGGTGGTTGTTGTCAAGTAAGTGCTTGCGTCGTCTAAGTGCTGAATTTTTAGTCCCTGATCTGTAATCTCCTTAACAATGGTTTCAATTTCTCTTGATGAAAGAACAAATTTACTAATTACATTTAATTTTGATAGCATAATTGCATATTCTATTGCTTTTAGATTTTCTAGAAAAGTGTCTAATTGAAAAGCTATTGCTATTTTCTGGTTTTCTGACAGGATATAATTATCATTTTCCAAAATCGATTTTAACGTGTTCTGATTATTCCTGATCTCCGTGTTAACTAGATTTAGTCTATTCTCAAATTTAGAGTTAATTCGAATTTGCCTATTATTTTGTTTTGTAATAGAATTTCCTGATTTTCTCAGTTCATCCAGATTGTTATTAATGATTTTTAAATCTTCTGCATCGAGATTTCCTGTAATGTATTTTATCGTACTTCCTAGTATGTCAATAGATCTTCTATGTCTGTGTGATTTCAAATTTAGTGTACTGTAGATGAATTTTACCTCTCTTAATTTCATTTGGATAATTTCTGATAAATTGCTTGATGAGTTTTTTGTTTGGCTAATTAAGTTTTCTAAAATTGCTATTGAAATTTCAAATTCTGAGAAATCTATTACATGTAATAATCTATCGTAACCAGCAATTACTCGCCCTTCCCCTTTTTGAGAAATAATGCTCCTGCGTTATTTGTGATATCGTGAATTTGTATGGATTGTGATGAGGTCATTACGACAGTCAGGGTGGTCAGAGTCAAGAGTTGAATCCACATCTGTAATTTAGATATGAGAAATTTTAAGTGGATTCAGTTTCGCCGAATGTTTTCTTTATGTATCTCTCGGCCAGAGTGGTCCATAAACGTTCTACCGTTATCTTGAACAACTGTCACTGGGAGATATCTTTCCCTGCCCTTATTCCTGACACCTTGTACTTTGTTGTACACGGTGCCTTCCGTTGGTACGGCTGGTGGGTCTTCTCTTTTTCGGTTATGGTAATTCAAATTTTTAGATTTTGTTTTCTCGGATTCTTTAGCGACTTCATCGAACAATTTGTTTCTATTTTCCAAAATTTTTGCCATATCCAGAGGCCTTTCTTCTCCGTCTCGTATTCCATAAAAAACTTCCCTAGGTTTTAATTTAGTGGTAGTGTGTATTGAATTATTATATGAAGTACATGCAATTCTAAAAAGCTCTTTATCAGTGAGGTCGGTATAGTCGGGTTTCAAACATCGAAAAATTTCACCCAAGGTTGAGTGAAACCTTTCAACTGTACCATTACTCATGCTATGATTCGGAGGAATGAAATGAGTCTGAACGTTAAGATTTTCTAAAAGTGTTCTGATTTCTATGGACTTCATTGAAGGTTCATTGTCGGAAATCAATAAATTTGGAGTACCATAAATTGCAAAGTATTTAGTTAAACCATTCCTTACATCGTTAATATTTCGGGATTTGATGGGGATTATTGCTGCGAAACGTGAGAACTTATCTAGAATTGAAAGGAATATATTAGGTTGTTTTATGAATATGTCTAAATGAACTATATCTAAAGGCTTTTTGGGGGTTGGTGTTGTTCCCAATTTAATTTTGTACGGATGACGTTCGTACTTATTTTTATTACAGATTCGACAGAGCCTTATAAACTGTCGTATCTGGCTTTTTCATCGCTGGGAAAAATACCGACTTGAAATTTGTCGATTATTTTCCCATATACCACGATGTCCATTATTATGGGTTTGCTCTAAAACGAGGTTTTGATCTTCTGGGGATTGCAGATCAATTAGAATTTTTTGTGTAATGATGACTTTAAATGGTTTACCTCGGCTGAAGTAATTCTTGTATACCACTTGTATAGTTTGAATCAAATTCTCCGGGCATAATATGCAGTTTGTTCTTTTTGGGTCCATAAATTGTTTGAAAAATCTGATAAGGTAGGGAACACCAAAATTAATTTTTGTGATCGTTCTTCTATATGTTCGAGGGAAAATTTGCTCGTATTTTTCTTCTTCATTATCTCCAACTTGTAATACAAGCTGGTTTCTAAAATTGTTCAGCGGTAATTCTGTGCATGGAATGAAAGCCGAATCATCCGTGTCTGCAGAATGTACCGTTGCCTCTGAATCTGAAACTGAGGAACTATCTTCAGAGTCTGTTATAGAAGATGTTTCGTCAATATCATTGGCATTAAGCTCTTCTCGCACCCTCGAGAGACTGTCTGCCACCACATTTTGCTTTCAGGCCTGTATTTGATTTCAAAATCAAATTCTTCTAAATACAGTCGCCAATGGATAAGTCTACTATTGGTGTCTTTTAAATTGAGACCATGTGTTAGAGGTTTGTGATCCGTGTAGAGTGTAAATTTGCGCCCGTAGAGATAAGGCCGAAAATATTTGCACGCCCACACGATTGCTAATAATTCTTTCTCAATAGCGGAATAATTTTCTTCCGACTTATTGAGTGTTCTTGAGGCAAACGCAATTGGTTTGTCGTTGCCAATTGTTCCTTGGGAAAGAACAGCGCCTACAGCATAATTAGAGGCATCTGTTGTCAAAACGAAGGGTCTCTCAAAATCAGGGTATTGAAGAATATCACTTGATGCAAGGATATTTCTACAACGCTCGAAGGCATCGACGAAATCCTTACTGTGTATAATCTTTTCGCCCTTTCTCAAAGCCTGGGTTAACGGTTTGGCTATTTTCATAAAGTCCCTTATGAACTTTCGATAATAACCCAATATTCCAAGGAAACCTCTAAGTTCCTTGTCGTTGTTTGGGATTGGCCATTTTCTAATAATATCAATTTTATCAGGGTTTGGTCTTACTCCTTCATAAGTAACAATATGCCCGAGAAAAGCTACTTCCTTATGGAGGAACTCGCTTTTATCGAGTTGGATTTTCATGTTGTATTTTTTAGTGTATCGAAAATTTTCCTCAGGTTATCTAAATGTTCTTTGAGGCTCGTTGAGAACACAATAATATCGTCCATATACACTAGGCAGCGGACACCAATATGTTCTCTAAGCACATTATCCATGACGCGTTGAAACGTCGATGGAGCATTTTTGAGTCCAAACGGCATTCTCAAAAATTCGTAATGTCCGTTCTCGACATTAAAGGCTGTTTTCTCAATATCTCGTTTGTCTACCTCTATCTGGTGGAATCCAGAGGCGAGGTCAAGCGTGGAAAAATACATGCATCTCCCTAATTTATCCAATATATCAGTGATATTTGGGATAGGGTAGCGATCATCGATAGTTTTATCGTTTAACTTTCGATAATCTATCACCAGCCTCCACTTCTTCTGCCCAGATGCATCCAATTTTTTGGAACGATCCAGACGGGTGAAGTCCATGGGCTGTTTGAAGGTCGTATAATGCCTTGGTCAAGCATTTTTGAAATCTGTAGCTGTACTTCCGTTCTATGGCAGAATGGGTAGCGATAAGATTTCACATGAATGGGCACGTTGTCCCTTGTTTCAATTTTATGCTTAATAGCATTCGTGAAAGAAAGTTGTTGACCTTCAATGTAAAAAATGTCTCCATAATCGGCAATTGTCTTTAACAAATTAATTTTCTCTTCTTTGTTGAGATGATCCAGTCTAAGCTGATCGAAAATTTTATTCTTTTGAATTGTTATGTTCTCCTCGTGGTTGGGTTCATCTGTGTAAAAATTATTGATTTCCACTACTAATGGATTTGTGACCAATATTTTACTGGGTTCACTAGAGAGGTTCGAGACAGTTGCTAGAACGCGATTGTCTGCACATCTGTAGATTCCAGCATGTATAATAATTTGTTGAGATAAATAAATATCGTCATGTAAGAAAAACTCTCCATCGCATGCATTAGTCGGTAAGCTAACGACTTTTGTTTCGTTGGAATTCAGATGAACTTCTGCTGAATCAGGGTATTTTCTGTACATATTAATTGTACCAGTTGGAAATTGGAGCTGATTTTCAGCTGTGAGAATATCGGCTTTCAAAGAACGCAATGACTCATAACCGATGAGTCCGTCAAAAAAGTCATGAAAGTCGAAAACGAAAAAAATCTGTTTATGTGAGCCTTGAATTTGACTGAACGGGTCTAGTTTAACGAATTTACTCACGGTATGGCTTCCGCTAACATTTTTAATTTTAACTGGTTGGGTGCGATGGCACTTATCCCAGTTAACGTGCTTTGGGCTTATATAATTCCTGTTTGCACCGGTATCAATCAGAAAGTTTAACGGTCCTTTATTTGTAAATATTTTAATGTAGGGTAAAAAGTTGTTCACCTTTTCATTGCTGCTTGCTCGACAAGGTGAAAATTTAATTCATCTTCTGGGGTATCCATTTGTTTGAGAGGGAAAGAATTAGAAGAGGCGTTTTGATCATGTTGAATGTTGTGCGTAATTTCATCATTGTTTTGAGATGGTTCATATTCCTCATAATAATATGCTTCGTTATACTGATTTGCATCGTCATTGGGCCAGTAATCGTACCCATGAGATTCATCTTCAACTTGGAAGTTTGGTGTATATGCTTGTGTTCGGTGGGTTCTACCCGATGATGGTTTTCTAAACTGATTTGGTTTGGGAAATTTTGAAAAGGTGCTTGGGGAACATAAGCCGTATTAAATGCAGCATTTGTTCCTTGGTTAACTTTATTGAATGAACTATTGATTGGTGGTTGTTTATGATTGTAGCCAAACGTGTTTGGTGGTGGTGCCATATGAGGTTGTGGATAAGGAGGTCTGAAATTTGTTTGGTTTGAATTGTATGGAGGTCGGATTCCATTATTATGTTGCATCCAGGGTGCACGTTGTGGGGGAGGCCTATAAGGTAGCCTCTGTTGTTGTGGAGAAATGTGCTTCGGAACAGCACTAGCGTTAGAAGGGCTAGATGTCTGTGGTTTAAATGAACTCTGCACATAATTATAATTACTTTCTTCGGAACAAAATCGAAGCGCTTCTTTTAGAGTAGAAGGTTGTTGTGCTCGAATTATCGGTCCAAGTGGTGGGCGGAGACCTGCCACAAATACTTTTAGACCAATTTCTTGATAATATTTCTGTTTTGCTGTCTTAACATTAGAATCTTTTTCGTTGAAATTTAATTGATTAATTAATAACGAAATTATATAAGAGATGCTTTCATACAGTTCCTGCACCGTGTTGGTTTGCGACAGCTTGAGTGAGACCTCATCTCGCTTATCATGATAGTGGGTGATCAAATTACTTTTGATTTCATCCCAATTTAGCTCGGTGCCGTACAGCTCCAAAACTGTGTCGGCATCTCCGATAACTTTTGATCGTATGGCTTGCATCCATACGTCAAACATCGGTGAATTACTCGCTCGCTGCATGATAGGCATAATTCTATCCACAGCTTTTAGGAATTGGTGCAGTTTGATGGGATTTCCATCAAACGGAACTATGTCTCGCAGAGTCGACGGGGTCTGGAGGCTTTTAAGTACATCCTCTGCAGGTGTTGTCTCTCTGTTTGAATTCGTTGAGTTTATACTCAACTGGTTTAGCCGGGCAGAGATTTTTGCCATCTCTCGCTCCAGGAAAACAATTTGCTCGTTCACGGCACCCGGTTCTGCATCAGCAAAATATGTGGGCTCTGCCGGATGAGTTTGGTTGTCGAGGCGAATATCTTCCTCTTCGATAGCGGTTAAACGCTGTCGTCTTGTTTCTGGCATTTTTTTTATTCACTTGTTTAAATAAAACTAAATATAAATTTTCACTTTGATTTCGGATGGGATATCACTTATTTCACTTTCACTTCACTTGTTAGTTGGGGTTTTTATTTTTTTATTTTTTTTTTGGTTTAAGTTAGATTTTCTTTCTTATGTTGTGATATTCAGGGAGTCGCTTACAGGTGGTCTGGGCTTGTCCCTCTGAATTAGTATAGGTTTATAGGTTGATGGATCGAATAGAGTTTTTATTTTTTTTCAGGAAAACTTCTATTCGTCCGATTAGATTAATTAAAAATTAAAAAGACTTACCTGGTAAACTTCCGATTTGTGGATTCTGAAACACTTAAACACAACTCGCGGAGGTTCTTTTTCTTGTGATTATGTTTCTAATGTTTGACCGTTACTACGCGATATTCGTTCGCTTAGGCACTTAGGCTCGATCTAACTGAAACAATTTATCACTTAGAAAAATCAAATCCGCACGACTGCGCCAATTAAGATTTTATGATGTGAATTTCACTTTTTAAAAAATAACTACTGACTACTCACGATGGATGTCTAAACTAGAATGTGTTTATTCATTTATTCGGTACATCGAAGAGCCCTAGCTTGGTCGCTTAAAAACTGCTGGTCTAGCACATGACAACTTCGACGGATATTGGATATCGTAAACTGCTGGTCTAACACTTGACAACGTCGATGGGTATTGGATATCGTCTGGTTGCGCCATGTGTCCGTCGTTGTCTCCATGCGTCCTCGATAATGCTGACTGCGTATTCCCGGTGCCATCGCG
>JASCZW010008780.1:0-47528 GCA_034211315.2 Aedes japonicus | reverse complement strand
ACGTGACTTTCAGCTTGAGGTTGGTTCGTCTCGCCAGGGAGACGACCTGTACCCTACGTATCGAACCCATCAACTTATGGTCTGGGACCAACGGTTTTTACTTCCCTTCCGAAGGAAGACGTAATCTGAGATTTTTTGTCTCAGTAAATCTCAACGGCGCCTACTGGAATTGAAACCAGACTGACTGGGATGAGAGGCAACCACGCTTACCACTAGACTACCGTTGTTTGCAATATGTTTTAAGCAAATTTACCAGTCTTTGTTTAAATCTATTTATTCGTCTATTTGGGAGTTTAAATCACGTTAGCTTTACGAAGCCAATATTCTAATGTTTTTTAATAACATGAGAGACTTAATACTATGTTGAGCAGGACTTCTGCCGTTTATTTGCAGTTTACCTGAGGTTAAAACGGGTGACTTTTCTAGATTGGACAATGTAACTGAAAATGTAATTCTTTGAAGTTTTTGCACTTCAAACAAGTTGTTGTAGGTCAGACCGGCAAGGAATCGATATTCTTCTAATGGTGAAAAAGTATCGACGGACGTATTCACTACAAAATTTTATCGCCCGGGGTCCTCTCTTGGCTCAGTTGGTAAAAGCGCAGCTACAAACTAACACCATGCTGAAGGTGGCTGGGTTCGATTCCCGGTCTGGTCGAAGAATTTTTCGTTACTTGTCTCTATTAAACTAGCTGTATTATAACTAGCTGAACCCGGTGCGTGCGCTGCTACGCTTGCAACTAAATGAAGGAAAATTTAATGTAACTGGCACTTTTATGGTTATTTTCCGGAATGAGTTTTTTTTTTTTGAATAAGCAGGGGTTCAAACTTCTATCAAAACATGCTTCTTACCCGAGAAATACACGTTTTGTGTTTAAGTATCCTAGATAATTCTCATTTTTGGTAGAAATTTGTATTTCATTTGTATGGGAGCCCTCCCTTTCAGAGGGGGTGGTTTCTCAAACCACCATACAATGATTGCCTTCAAAACCCCCCACATGCCAAATTTGGTTCCATTTGCTTGATTAGTTCTCGAACCATCACATGGGGCTCTTCGATTATAATAAAAATTTGAGTTTCATTTGTTTGAACCCTCTGCCCTTTAAAAAAGGGGAGGGGTCTTGAACCACCATAGAAACATTCTTGCCTTCAAAACTCCCCACATGCCAAATTTGATTCGATTTGCTTGATTAGTTCTCGAGTTATGAAGAAATTTGTGTCTCATATGTATCAGAGCCCCCCTTCCTGAGAGAGTAGGGGTCTCAAAAAATCATAAGAACCTTCCCCAGCCCAAAATATCCCTTCATATAAATTTTCACGTTGGTCGGTTCAGAAATTTCCGAGTCTATAAGGCTCTGACAGGCAGACAGAAATTCATTTTTATGTATATAGAAATCTACCCTCCAAAAACTTCCACATGCCAAATTTGGTTGCATTAACCTGATAAGTTCTCAAGTTGTTCAGAAATTTTTGTTTCATTTGTATGGGCGGAGGGGTCTCAAACTTCCATGAAAACATTTATCTCCTCCGAAAACCTCCACATGCCAAATTGGGTTCCATATGCTTGATTAGTTCTTGAGTTATGCACAAATTTGTGTTTCATTTGTATGAGAGCCCCCCTCTTACAGAAGGCGGAGGGGTCTCGATTTACCTTAGAAACATTTCTTGCCTTCAAAAACCTCTACCTGCCAAATTTGGCTCCTTCATTAGCTCTCGAGTTATCAAGAAGCTTTTGTTTCATTTGTATGGAAGCACCCCCCCCCCCCCAACCTAACAAAGAGAGAGGAGGGGTCTCGAACTATCGTAGAAACATTTCTTGCCTTTAAAATCCCCGCATGCCAAATTCGGTTCCATTTGCTTTATTAGATCTAGAGTTATGAAGAAATTACAGTTTCATTTGTATGACAGCACCCCTTCTAGAAGAGGGGAGGAGTCTCAAACCACCATAAAAACGTTTTTTTCCTCCAGAAAACCCCACATGCCAAATTTGGTTCCATTGGCTTGATTAGTTCTTGAGATATGCAGAAGCTTCTGTTTCATTTGCACGAGAGCCCCTCTTTCCAGAGAAGAGAGGAGTTTAAAACCATCATAAGAACCTTCCGGTGTCCAAGACGAATCCAACAAAGCACAAATCTTACCAAACGGTCCTTCCGCTCGCGAGTTAAATTGTGACAAAGGAAACCCCAACTCATTTTTATTTATATAGATTTTGGAGCGCATTAAAAGCCTGTCCACGTTAAAATTCCAACACTTATCTTTCAGTGTAGATTTTGAATTATTTCACTAATCGCTGAAACGTTTCACTTAACTGACAGCTGAAAATATTCACTTTATTTCGTGGTACAACATTTTTACGTTCTTGTTACATTCAGTAAAATGTCGTCGAATCAAGTGGAAGTGTGCAAACGCATTTTGTACGAACGGCAGCAAAATCCGGATTTTTCTGTACACGATCTTGCCAAAAAACTTAAATTTGACCGGCTCTTGACTGTGAATCGGAAGGTTGGAAGGCTTGAATCAGCTTTCGGGTCTGGTTTTTTATATCGCAATGCAATGGAACGCTGGGTCGGCAGATTTCCGGACAAAGAAGGTGTCCAAATTCCCGAAGAAGTATTTGATTTGGCTGGCCATATGTAGTTGTCATGTGATGTGATGTGACAGGAAGCCACCACCAATGCAGGACTTGCCATGGCGTACAGTTCTTCCTGATGGCCAGATCAAACTGTACATACCTGTATTCTTCACTATTCTGTTGTATGCAGGGCCAAATACGGGATTTGGTTTCGTAAGCAGAAGCACTTACGGTAAGTATAAAGAGGCTCCATCCAACGAAACGCTGTTATTACTGTAAAGTAAATGAACAGTAAGCAATACACATTAGGATTTCCGTCTGGTTGTTTGTTAAAAACAGTGGTAGTAAACTCGCTGTAGACTGTCGGAAGATAATTAGACCTTCGCTGATCTCGATCTGACTATTTCAATCAAGATGTCATAATTGTCATCCACGACAATCCAGCCTACAGTTCGTCTGACACGGTGTCCCCCCTTACCAGATGTAATTGATTGCATGTGTGTAATGTATGTAGGTAATAGAATAGAATATATGTATTGGCAAAATATAATTGACAGCCACAGGATTGCTATTGCAAAATAAAAAATGGATATGTATTAATATCTAAATAGTCCAGGAAGAGCTGGACAGCAGAGTAGATCAGTGCAATGAAAAGATGTTTGATTTGTATGTTTGTTTTTGAGTATCAACAGACTATTCCACAGGTCTCCTAAAATAGTTTTAAAACTCGATGAGCCTGGTTTGATGATTTCTGTAATAAATGGAATATCTTATCATAATACCACTAAAAACATATATTTAAATATAATTCTATACTACTTATAACCACATGCCGGTCTTTTGTGGATTAACTGTTGAAATTCAGAAATAGAATTGAAATGAAAATGTTATGCTGAAGTGCTGAAAAACATATTGAGTATGAAAGCATTAAATTGTTATGCTGCTCCATACTCTGAAATGCAAAAATAATTTGAAATGCAAATATGTCCCAAGGCCTGTTGAAGTTGCTAATTAAACGAGAAAAACTAATAAATGTGATATAACCACAAAGCAACTGACTCTTAGCTTCGAGTCTTTTCAAAGAATCCCTACTGAACCCTTGCGGCACATCAAGCCGGCAGTTCAGCGCAAGGGTGGCAGGCCATATGTAGTTGTGGTCGAAAATCTATAAGTTACGTCTCTACCGGCACTAAGAAAAAGGATGTGTTTGAGAAAGAATATCTGCAAAACCGGTTGCTACCGTTTATCAGAAGCCACCACTCTCCAGCTCTATTTTGGCCTGATTTGGCCTCTTGTTACTATGTAAGATCCGTTCTTGAAAGGTACAAGAAGTCAAACACGTGCCAAAAACAGCCAATCCACCAAACTGTTCAGAACTGCCCAATAGAGAATTTCTGGGCTCTTGTTGGGGCGGAATCTCTTCGAAACTAAGAAGAAAACAAATGGTACCGATGATTTCAAGAGAAAATGGAGAATCGTCAAGCAAATTTTATTTTTTACGTATCGTGTCTAGTGTCCGGTTTAAAACTTAACCCGTCCGAGGTACCTCTTAGTGATATGAAGCAATGAAATAAATTTCTGGTGCCGGAAAGCTACAAAAAAATAACCGGTAAGTGTAATTATTTCACTTATTTGATTGCTTATTTTAATTCTAGTCGTCTTGGAGAGATGGAGAACTATTTTAGTGATAACCCTGTATAGTATCAGGATTATGTTTCAGGATGGCAATGTTTATGGAGATCAAATTGTCAATGGATCATTTCAATGTAGCAGAGAATGTATCAATAAATAAAGTACATATTGTTTTACTTGAATTTATGGATTTTACGTAGGACTACGTTTCTCTTTTCTATACCGGGTGTTATTTCAAAAGTTTTAAAAATGAAAGCGTTAGGCAAAAGTGAAAGGTTTTTGAACGCTTATACCTCTCGTTCGACTTAATTGACACGCCAGTTGATCAAAAAAGCTCACACATTTTTCGCATTGAAATATGAAAGAAGTTCCATTAGTAGAAGTAGTTAAATTTTTCAATTCAAAATGACCTACTTTTGCTGACATACAAATTTGCATACCAACAGGTCGAATGATTTGTTTTCCCTAACACGGTCGTAGGAAGCGGGTAGCAAATGTATTCTTCTTCTTCAAAATAACTTTGCTTTGTTGCCGGTGTCTGATTTTTCCATTGTGGCTCGTCCCCTATTATTAAATTTGCTTCGTTCTGCATTTTCGTGACTCCCTTTTTTCTTGGCTATGCTATCAGCACTAGTATATAGGCGGGGTCGAACGAAATTGGTTCAGTGTTCGCAAGCAGCTTCACGCTGCCGGCTCGAACGAGGCTTTGCTGTCCCGCCACAGTCCGCCTGGTTGTGGTATGGGAGACAAAGCAATGCCGGATATTTAACGGATGAGATTCTCTCAGGTCTCGCTCTCTTTCATTTATTACAGCGCCGTTATAAAACTTGCGAGGGATCCTTTAGTACAGATCAAAACACAACAGTGCTGGCTTGCATACACTACAAATAGTAGAATGAAAAACGTAAAGGTAATTGGAATATGAACGAAAGAGAAAGTTATCAAAGAGAGTCTCTCAATGTTAGACTCGCCTTAACGAAGAAAAAACTTAAAATTATTTTCCAACGCATTATATTATCACCGTCCTTCTGAGGACGATCAAATGACTTTAACAGTAAGAGTATTTGTTTGAGTAAAGTTTTCATAATTTAACCTATGCCACCATTGAATAGCATAACCCAGAAAAAAAATGAAGCAAAATGTATAAGAGGGGACATGTTAAAGTAAAATAAGCGCAAACATTAGACTATGGCGAATCCACTTTTGTAAACAATGGCTTTCGTAGTTGTTTTCTCTTGAACAAAAGGTCACAAATACAAATCAAGCACTCTTTAGGGAAGAAGAGCTTTATCTCTATCCGCTGATATATTCAATTTGAAGGAATTGTATTCTACTTCCGATAAATTAGCAAACAAAGTATTTATTTACAAAAGTAGATACGAACTAGTCAAATGTTGGTGCTGAATTGTTTCATTTGATCTTCTTACTTTTCTAATGCATTGATTTTCTGTGGGCATAAAACAAGAGAGTGATAAGTTCCATTGTCCACTTTGACTACTACGTTCTCAAAAAAATGTCTCAACTAAGATAATCGAAGTACGTTGCAGAGTCTCGCAAGCGGAAGCGCAAGGCTATTGGGAAACAACAACAAAAAACATAATAAATGCAAAGAGTTGGATTTTAAGAGCTGATAGATTATACAACTTCATATGTACCCAAATACTTGAATTACCTTGTTCAATAATTATCAACCATATGTGTTATGGTATGTATTTATTATTTAATACCATTTTTACTATACACCAACGCGGCCCTTCGAGAATCTCATGGTTATATCCTTGATATAACCCACCTCTAATTTCTCTAAAGCACATTTTTGAATAATATTTTCGCATCAATAAAACTCAATTTTGGATTATTTTTAATGTAGCTTCGCTTTTAGCAAACAGTTGATTTCACTCAGCATTGAATCTTTTTGAAATACTCAAAATTGAAAACCTTGTAAACAATTCTATTATGACTGGTTTAACTTTGCTCTCATGATGAGTGAAAATGACTTAATTTTGGATAGTTTGGTTTCTCTGTGTAGAGTGAGAAAAAGAGCTCTCAAATTCACAGAAGCAAATGCTCTTCTGCTAATATACAGCAATGATTGTAAATTCGCTTTGACGCTACATAACAAAGGAAAAAAGAAGAATGTTTCTTCCCGCTCCCCTTTTTCGGACATTTTCTATAACTCCGAGGACATTTTCACTATCAATCGCACCAGCGAATAACAGAAAGAGCACTGGTGCGTCTTCGTACAAGTGCCCACTAGAGCACGTGGGCGAAGAAAGATGAGAGCACGTGAGAGCGGTCGTTTAAAAGCGAGACTGATTCACTCACACCAAGCCATCCCATCACAAACGCACACTTTCACTCTGTCTATTTACCATCGACAAAAAGAGCACTTTGCCTTATCTGCGTTAAGGTATCTTACGCGCCGGCGTAACATTAGTGCAAAATGCGATCTCGGCTTGCCACAAGGAAATGTATTGCCGCAATGATATGCCGAGTGTCCCACCCTTTTGCAGTTAGTACAATTTTACACTCTCTGTCTATATAAGCGCAATGTGGAAAAAGCTCCATCTAATTTTCGATAGTTAGGTAGAACTGAATGGGTGACCTCAGGCTGAAAGTTGGTAACTTTTGTTTCGTCGTGAAACGATGCTGAATGAAATTGATTTACATCCAATATAGTTACAAGCTCACGAACGACAGAAGCTCATTTCAAGTCCTCGACAGTCACACTCACATCGGTCACAACGCCATCTATCTCCACACCTAGCTAGGGAATGTAGATATAATACTCAAAACATCGTGCTCAGCAATCTATTTCATAATTTGGCATTTCTTTACGCACTATATTAAATCGCATCGAGATATCAAAATGTCAAGTGTATTTAATGGTTTCTCTCACGAAGCGTAAGCTCATTCTCATTTTTGACGCAGACTACGTATTAGTTTGCTGTTAGAGTATAGTTACTAGTGCAACAAATGAGAGCGTCAGAAAAAGTGGTTACCTATTGAACGTTAATAACTCAGCCATTCCTCGTTAACTTTCCTGAATATATACATCAGTTGAGTATATATATTGGAAGCATGCAGTAATCGGTTTTGGGCCTAGTTTACAATCAATTTACAATAATGATATCGAAACTAAATCTTGTTCTCCTTACAAATATCAAAATCAACGGATTTATTTTAAATATTCACTCTGAAATCAACTATTGCTGTAGGGATGTGGTATGAATTTGATGGAATCTATTCACTTTTTAAATAAATATGAAAATAAAGACTGAATTCGATGAAATTTGGACACACGCAATTGTACGTAACTTTTTAGCGTGTGAGTAAAATTCATTGAAATTTTAACTGAATATATTTCATTGTGTTGTGTCAATTGTGTAATGAGTTTCGTGACAATCGGTCAAGTGATTTCAGTGATGGCTTCGAAT
The DNA here is from genome assembly GCA_034211315.2 of Aedes japonicus. Classification (NCBI taxonomy): domain Eukaryota; kingdom Metazoa; phylum Arthropoda; class Insecta; order Diptera; family Culicidae; genus Aedes; species Aedes japonicus. Next base: position 39,887 of record JASCZW010008780.1, on the reverse strand, counting down.
GAAGAAATAGTGCGCCAACAAATTTTGGGCACTCACTTCGAAAACCCAATCGATTCTCATTGATGGATCGGAAAACAGCTCGAAATCGCACATTCAACCGTATCTCATGTGATCAAAACGTTCAAGGACCGTAAGACAACCAAGCGGAAAAATGGTAGTGGCAAAAAACGTGGCACATCAAATCCGGAGAAGGCCAGGATGGTATTGAACCAATTTAAGCGTTATCCAAACATTTCGATCAGGGATGTTGCGAAAAAGGTGAAAGTTTCAGTTTGTTTTGTGCAGAAAACAATGAAACGTTCTGGATTACATGTGTACAAGGTCCAGAAGGCACCGAACCGGAGCGATAAACAGAACTCGGTGGCCAAAACTCGTGCAAGAAACTGTACAGGGAGTGGCTCACAAAACCGTTCTGCATTGTGGTGTACGATGAGACCTACATTAAAGCCGACACCAAACAAATGCCAGGACAGGAACACTACGTCGCCACCTCTAAGTTGCCCGTTCCGGAGAGTGTACGGAAGAAGAAACTGCCGAAATTCGCCAAAAAATTCCTTGTCTGGCAAGTGATCTGCGGATGTGGCCAAATGAGTCAGCCCTTCATCACCTCTGGGACCGTCAACGGACAAATCTACAAGGACGAATGCCTCCAAAAACGACTTCTGCCCTTCTTGAGATCTCGCGATGGCCCGACACTGTTTTGGCCGGATTTGGCATCTTGCCACTATGCCCAGCCCGTCTTAGACTGGTACAAAGATAATAATGTAGTTTTTGTACCAAAAGACGTCAACCCTCCAAACACAATTGGAAAATTTTGGGCAATCATGAAGGCAAAGCTCGTTAAAACTCCAAAACTGATAGAAAATGAACTTGAACTAAAGAAAGTGTAGTTGAAAGTAAGTAAGCAAGTCGGTCCTATCATTGCCCAAAATTTGATGAAAGGGGTCAAGGCAAAGGTGCGGGCATTTGGGTTGGAAGAAGAAGTTCAATAAACCAATGATGTCAATACTTAACCATTTAGTAGTACTTTATTTCCAGAAAGATTGAAAAGAATCGGGCTCAAGGAAAATTTTTGGTGACCTATTTTGTGTGTCCACATTTCATCGAATACAGTCTTTAAAGTCACTCATATATGTCAGATGATATGTACAACAACAAATAAACAAATATACTATTGAATGCGATGAAGCTCAATTGTTTACGTCGGTTCAACCCGTGATTTCCTAGTAATTTAAGGCACGTTGATACAGTGATTTGATGACGTTCATCCTGAAATGAGTTAAATAGAACTAAAAGAACAAAGCTTCACATCTCATGTCAGAGCAATCTGTTCGAATAAAAAGATGAACGCCAACTCAACTGATCTCAAGTGGAAAATGTAATGTGCTGTAAATTTGAAGCATTACGACCAAGAAAACTATTCCCTTCAGCACACTCGCAACATTCCTGCGAGAGAATTTCCTCAAACTTATCCACTCATCGGAAGTAGGAAGCCAACTATACATACCTCTGAAGACTTTCTCAACTAAGAACATCCTCACATCAACCGAAGCCTTCTCGCTCTGGAAGTTTGTCCCCTATCACAGTGGCAGCATACCGAGACAACATCGACAACAAAAATAACAACTGATACGGTAATACTTTTCCACATACATTTATGCACCTAAATACCTAAGTACATTCGAAACTTTTCCCTTCACCATCAAACGACTTCATTTCGGTTGAAGTTTCTCGCAAAAAGTTGCTCCTACCGTATTTCGATTGCAAGCCTCTCTACCTCCGTAATGAATTGACTCGAACATAAGAAGCATCACCTGGTCGTCTGCTACGGAAACGGAAGATAAAGATGTGTACTTCTCAGAATGAAGAAATCTCTCATCCGGCTTTGCCGCACATTGCACCCAAACCGCAGTCACTGCTGCAGTGATGCACCTGGTTGGAGACTGTGTTTAGCCTTAATCTCCGAGAAGCAAGCATAAAGATTAAAATCTTTATTATGGCTCTGGGAGGACGCCCGTCCGGGTTGACTTGCATTTGCGAGACATTCAAACAGACCGACATCGGCTTAGTGGTGTCATGGTCGGGTTTTTGTTTGTGTTGTTTACTTCAACCAGGTTGCACAAAAGATAAACCATGATGCGCAAAAGGTAACGAAGCGAAAGAGGACATCCGCCAGTGCAGTTTGAGAGGGAGATAAGTGCGTGAACTGGGGGAACATTCCCGTGAAGGAATGAGCGTTTAGTTGATTAAAAAGGGTACTACAGATGGTTTCCGTCACGTGATTACTATCATAAATTGTTTTGCAACAAAATAAATTAATCTGATAACGCCCGGGATTCTGCATGCTGCTCTGGAAGTTGATTGGGATTGTTCCAGGAACACACCAATCTGCTAGGCTCGGCATGTGATGCCATTCCGATTCGCAGCGCTTTCCCGGAAACATATTCCCATTTCTATGAGCCCACACAACGATTTATCTTTCTGCGAGAAGTGTCTGGGACATCCCATATCAAAAATCACATCTACTGACTGCAACCGCTGACTGTTGGGATTCGGAAGAAGAAGGTTTACACCATTTCTCGGAAGTACAGCATTATGATTTGTCACGCGCTCGGTATGTTTGTGACGGACTTTACGCACTGATACAAAAACAGATTATACATTGAAATTGCTTTCCGGATTGCGAAGAAAAAAAGAAACAAAACAAAAGCTCACCACTTGTCGATAAACAGCACAGGAACCAGGTACCTTCGTTAGCATTCATGGAATCGTCTCCTAGGCAATGGGCAAACAGTTTTGACATCCTATCAAATGCAGCTACCAGAGAGAGAGGAAACCATAATTCGCTTCGTTAGAGATTAACAATCCACCTCCTCCTCGCCGGCGAAGTCAAATCGGGCCACGGTCCAACCGGGAAGAATTAAAAACTTATTTCCCCTGCTAGCTACTGCTTTGCTTCAACTCCGACGACTGTCCATTTGCCAAAAAAAAGAAAGAAAAAAAAAGAAAAACTTCCCCAAAGTCGAAGTCGAAAAGCTGAAAAGAGCTTCCGAAATCCAAACGAGAGCAGAAGTGGAAGCGAAAATGCAAAAAGCCACATCCAATTCAGCTGCCACTGCTCCCAAAAGCCAAATTTCGACGCGATTGTATGTAGATGTTGGTAGATATCCTTCCCTTCTACAACGAGGCCCACGTCGGATTATGATTTGGGAAAGTAGAAGGAGCAGAAGAAGTAGAAGAATCAGTGAAAAGCTTTTCGCGTTGAAGCGTAAAGAGTTCGAGAGCTGCTGCTGCTGCTGCTTTTGGCCCACCCCACTTGTGTAGGCTCCATCAGTTGCAGATGATCTCCGGTGCAATGTGCAATTTGCTGTCTGCCTTATCCCGGAGCTCCCAGCGGTCCCGACCCTAACTGAAATGGAAGGAAAGCCTCGTTTTGGAAAAGAAGAAGAAAAAAACAAACCTAAAACGACTGCAACTCGATTCTCGGGAATGGAAATTATAATCGTCTCGGGTGCGCCCTTCTAGGCTCTGCTGACTGGGTCCATGGCATCCACTGGCAGGGGTGAAGTCGAGAAATTGACGGAGGTTATTTTTTTCGGGAATTTGATGATGTGGGAGAAAAATTAGTTCAAATATGCAAATTATGTAAAGGTATAGGAATAGGAACTGATATTTAGGTGAGAGTCGCTCGAAGTTACAAGGCTTCAAAGTTTGGCATGTGAAATCTCTGTAGTTTCTTAGATTTGTGCCCCCAAAAACTTGAAGTGGCGATGCACTATGGTACGATTGGCAAAATTTCGCGACACAAATCAATAACTCGAAAACCATTAACCTTAGACATACGATGTCTTCGGAAGGTTTGATTTAAAAATATCTATCTTTTGGTTTGGAAGGTGCCTGGGGTGGTCCATATATACTCATAATAAAAAAAATAACTTATTATTATTATGGTTTAGAGGAGAAAAATCTCCTACAAAATTGTAGATAAATTAATTTTAAGGAAATTTAACTGAAAAAAATTAAATTAACTTCTATCTCATCTCCGTATCGTTTCATAACAGTTTTTCTAACTTCCCTTAGGGTCGGTGGATCTTAAAAAACAGTTGTTTTGCTCTAATTTTTTAGTTGAATTTAGGTATGTCTGAAAACTTTCGATATGAATAATAGAGCATAAAATTATGCATTTTTAAATGGTACAAGATAATCAATAGCTATTGTCTAACATGTGTAACATAAGTCCTGGGAATACTTTCAGGCGTTTATTTGACAGCATCTACAAACACACAGATGTCAACCAATGTACTTGTCACGTTCATCTGTGTTCCTACTGAACTGTCAAACTCAAATTGCGCAGTAGTTTCCATTAAAAATGTCGTACAAGCTGGATTTACGAGCACAAGTCGCCAACCTCTTTGGACGGCTTAGTACAAGTTAAATTTTGAGCGTGTTCAATGACGAGCCAATATCAAAATCAACAATATACCGTGTTTTGAAAGATTGTCGTGATGGTAAAGAACCGGAAAATAAAAAGAAAAGTGGTCGTCCAACAAAATTGAGTGTCAGAACAACGAAAAAACTGCTGTCAAGCGCTGAAAACAAGGTTGGTCAATCAACACGCAAATTAGCACGAAAATTTCAGGTTGCAAACATGACAGTCCACCGGATTTTGAGAAAAAATAACGTAATCTATCGGAAACGTCAGCGTGCACCAAAATATACACAGCAACAACTCGAAAAAATACCAAAATGCTGCCGTGCACTTCGTCGCGAGCATTCTGCAAAAATATCCAAAAAATGTCCGAAATATTCAATGAATATGTTTTCAATACACGTCGAAGCTTTGCAAAACCCAGAAAGCTTTTGTTACAACTGTAGTAGGTCCTATGTTCTGATCTGATAGTTTGGATGACCTGGAACATGTCATACTGCTTCATCATGTGTTTCGTCTTGAAGAATATTAATTGAATATGTTTGAATATTTTTTGTAACTTTGTATTGCCTCAAATTTACTGTTATAACTGTAAATCTTAAGTTCTGAATGCCAAGACAGTTTGGATGACCTTGACCATCCCAAGATTATCTTATTATGTATTTTTAAGTTCGAAAATATTCACTGAATGCACTTTGTGTAGCCCAAAAAAACTATCGCAGATTTGAAGTTCTGACGTCCAGGACGGTTTGGATTACCTAGACGATCTCAAAGTTATAAAATAATAACTGTTGACCTTCCTAAAGGTTCATTCAATTTGTTTGAATACAGATGGTCACCATATAAAGCTCAGAAAAATACTGTTATAACTGTAGATTTTATGTTTTGAACATAAGGACAGTTTGGTGTACCTAGAATATTCCTAGGTTGTCGCATTATGTATTCTAGCCTACCACGCTATTCAGTAATTATTGTTAAATACGTATTTGCACACTCTAAACACCTACTGTTACAACTATAGATCATATGATATGAACTCAAGGACAGTTTGGATGACCTACATCCCCGTTTATCTCATGATGTTTTTTCACGTTCGAAAATATCTACTGAATATGGTTGAATACGTAGCGTAACTTTGTAGAGTCTAAAAAACTGTAGTTGCTACTGTAGATCTTAAGTTCTGAACTCAAGGACAGTTTGGATGACCTAGAAGATCATAATGCTATCAAATAATGACGGTAAACCTTTTAAAAGGTCCATTCAATATGTTTGAATACAAATTATATCCTTATGTAGCCCTAAAGCTAATGTAGATCTGAACTTTTGAACTCAAGTACATTTTGGAAGACCTAGAACCTATCAGAAAGGTACAAAAATGTATAACATTTATCAACGAGAATTTAATAATACGTTTGCATATGTTAACATTCTAGAACACTTTTAATAAGGCATTTATTTTTTCTTCCTGAACTTCTTATTATTCAGGATGTTCTAGGTCGTCACCAACCGTTACATGCAGTGAAAGCTCCAAGTGTGTTATGAAAATCACCAAGTTACTTCCGATTCAGGTCAACTATGATCTTCTTATTGAGGAATGGAACTTGTTAAAATGCTAGGTGCTGACCTTGAGTACATAGTATTGGAACCAGTTGTTTACTAAGAAAACGGCTGTAGGTGAGCCTAAATACCCTCAGGCGATTAAGGTGGTGAAAACAGCTTCACATGGCAACGGCTCAAAAAAGGAATTGAGAAGCAAGATATGTCAGAAGTAATTCTAGCATAGGCCATGCTTTCAGCCGCGTTTCAACCGTGCGTATAGACCTGTCTTTGCAAAAATGAGCTGCGGACCAAGTGCAGGAGGCCTTGGAGAGAAAAAAGTTTCTTGATTACAGGCTCCTTTTTTTAAAAAAACTCCAAAAGTCATACTGCGCTGCAGTATTATTCATTTTTCCAAACGAGGGTGATCACTTAGTTCATTTTTACTGTACTTAGACAGCAAATGTATAAAAAATTAAAAAATTCAAAAATTTGGAAATCACCCTTTAGTCACTATTTGGTCACTATTTGGTCACTATTTTTATTATTTTAGTCACTAAAGTCACTATTATTTATCCATAAACTACACAGCCCTGGTACTTATCCTTGGGCACCACTTGAACGTTGTTGTCAGCATACCACTCCATGACCTTTTTTCCGTAATGGCAAGATGCCAAATCTGGCCAAAATAGAACGGAACAATTGTGTCGCTTCAGGGAAGGCAGTGGACGCTTTTGTAGGCACTCGCTCAGAGAAATTTCCTGGTTGACGGCTCCGGTCGAAATTTAAACGTTGCTTTTCAAGCCACGGGTACAGATGGCCTCCCACACCAGATATTTTTTCGCGAACTTTGACAGTTAAATGTGCTTGAAAATATCTGCCACCTTTCCCCGTCTGGTTGCCATATAAAACTCCTGTCCAGGAAGCTGTCTAAAGTCTGCCTTGACGTAAGTTTCATCGTCCTGTACCACGCAATCAAACTTCGTTAGCATCGTCGTGTACAGCTTTCGCGATCGTGCTCTGGCCGACGCGATTCGTTTATTGTCGTGATTTGGAGTCACACCTTTTTTGTAAGTCGACAGTCCAGCTCGTTTTTACAGTATGTCCCATAAAAAAATACGAAAGTTTTCAAAACCTATTTTTGAGTAGTTTTAAACATTATTTTTACTGTTTTAAAGCGTGTGTGTAATCATCTGACTGTACTCTGAGACGATGTAAACAAAACAGTGGTTCGCTAGTAACAAAGATGAGAAAATGTACGCAAAGGAGGTTGTGACTAGTTTGCTGCTCGCCAAAAAGCCCGTAAAACAAATTGCAACGATTGTGGAATACCACCTGGCTACCGTTTACAGTATCCAACGTTCACTCCTTGATGGACGCCGTCCACGGAAGCCGGGAAGTGGCCGTCCACGGTCCGCTCGCACACCGAAGGTCAAAGTGACCACCGAAGAGAAAGTGAGGCGAAATCCTATCAGATCGATCCGGAAAGCCGAAATTTCAAAAACTATCACGCAACGATTGGTCAAAGATGACTTGAAATGTTCGTCCAGGGCAAGAGTAAAGCACCACCTTGTAACGGATCGAATCAAACAACTAAGGCTGGAGCGCTCGAAACGGTTGGTTTCAGTATTAAAAAAAAGAAACATACCATCATCGTATTCTCCGATGAGAAAATGTTCCCCGTCGATCCCGTATCTAATACACGTACTGACAGGTTTATTTCGCCGAAGAAGATTGAGGATGTTCCAGAGAACGTGAAATTCAAGTTTACAACCGAACATCCGGCCGGAGTCATGGTTTTCGGGGCAGTTGCGTGCGTCCAATGGCTTGAAAATGTTTCCAGCATTTATTAAAGCTGGATTAAAAGTTAATACCGAGGTTTACATGAACATTTTGAAGGACCACGTTCTGCCACGGATGAAAGCCAACTTTGGAGCACACCAACATGTCATTTTCCAACAGGACGGAGCACCGTGTCATTCCTCAAAAAGGACTCAAGCGTGGCTGAAGGAAAACATGGAATTTTGACCAAAGGACATTTGACCTCCTAGCAGCCAGGACTTGAATCCTTTGGATTACTCAATATGGGTATAAGTTCAGGCTAAGGCCTGTGCCTTCTCACTCCAGTGTTGGCGCCCTGTAAGCCAAGGCATGGAACTCAATGACTGACGCATACATTGAGAAGGTACACTCAGTAGCAAAAAAAAAAGCCGAGCAAAATTTTGCTTCCAAAAAACGCCATGTTCAAGTTACTGTAACTTTGTCAATTATCAATATTTTTCACTGAAACTTCCACAACACTATAAACAATGTATAGACCTCATGTGGTCAAAATTTTATGATCATCAGATTTATAAATTTTAAGGTTTCATAACATATGTGAAAAAAGTCATTTTTGGACATACAAATTTCAAAAATGCGTGTTTCTGTGAAAAATTTAGACAACATATTTTAAATTTCTCAATAGCCAGAATATACATAGAAAATAATGTGGACGAAATTTGAACTGTTTCCATCAAGTGGTTTGGACTACAGCTGACGTCAAAGTTAACGCACCAACATGAGTATTTCCCTTTTTGCACCCGATATTGACCGTGCTGAAATATCGGTGCAAAAACAAAGCCGAGGTGAATTCTTCTAATAATACTGTATAACACTGTAAACGTAGTTTTTCTCAAACCAATTGATATTGTATGCCATATTTTGAAGTTCCTCGTGGATTACACTAGTTATTTGGGATATTTCAGGCGTAACAAAGCATGTATATCAATAAGAAGAATTCACCTCGGCTTTGTTTTTGCACCGATATTTCAGCACGGTCAATATCGGGTGAAAAAGGGAAATACTCATGTTGGTGCGTTAACTTTGACGTCAGTTGTAGTCCAAACCACTTGATGGAAACAGTTCAAATTTCGTCCACATTATTTTCTATGTATATTCTAGGTATTGAGAAATTTAAAATATGTTATCTAAATTTTTCACATAAATACGGATTTTTGAAATTGGTATGTCCAAAAATGACTTTTTTCACATATGTTATGAAAATTTAAAATTTATAAACCTGATCAACATAAAATTATGACCACATGAGGTCTTTACATTGTTTATAGTATTGTGAAAGTTTCAGCAAAATATATTGATAATTGACAAAGTTACAGTAACTTGAACTTGGCGTTTTTTGGAAGAAAAATTTTGATCGGCTTTTTTTTGCTACTGAGTGTATGCCCTCGAATCCGTCACCGTTTGGAGAAGATGATCGAGAAAAATGGTGAACATATTGAGTAATGTAATCATGAAAGGCTTAATAAACGATTCCTTAAATAAGATTATGATTATTTTATCATTTTCTAGGAAAAACAATTATTGGAAATTGATTCATACCTCATGTCGCATTTTCTTATGGGACTTTCTGAAGCTCCACAGTTGAAGGCGCCACTCTCAGCTTCTTTGCAACATCTCGGACGAAGAGGTTGGGGTTTCGCTCAAAATAGCGGGCAACTCTTTTTGCCGTCGCTGTGGTCTCTTGCTTTCAATTTCCCGCCGATCTAGCTTTCCTGGCTGTCGACAAACGTTCACCGAACACATTTAATACGTTGGTAACAGTTGATTTAGCCATAGTCAACAATTTCGCCAATTTGGCGTGAGAGTAGTTTGGATTTTCGCCGAGCACGTGCAAAACTTTTAATGCGTTGCTTGTCTTCCTTCGACGACATTTTGATAACTGAAGTGCTAATCTCAAAATCAAAATAGAGGCATGATGCTACACGCAAACATCTTCAAAATGAGGGGTGTGCAAAAATTTGTAATGCACGATGAAAGGCAATGCGTCAAGTTTAAGTCGACCAAATTTTGATCGAAACATTGTTTGGACGAGTTTGTGATCACAGCAATCGATATGTTGACTGTCCTATTTCATTTCGCCTTCGCACACATGCACGGAATCGCACTCAAACAACATTGTTATTTTATGTACGGATTACGGAGCTGAAGAAAACATTTTCTTGATCGGAAAGCAATCCGCATGCTTGCAATAAGTCCCTGCAATAGGGAACTTTAGTCCATTGCTATGAAATATTTTGAGTCTAATGCTCGTTTCTGAAGATATGTTCCGAAGAATCAGAAGTTAGGAGAGGGATTAACGTCTAAATATTGGAAGTTCAAATTATAGATTACATACAGCTTCATCAAATAACCCAGGTGCTGAATAAACTACCTGAAACCCGCCCCGTACCCTACATGCCTGTATAAAATAATCAAAAAAATTATAGCTAACTTCAATAACCTTGAAAACATTCTACAACGCATTGAACTGGATATACCAAAACCATTTTCGCCAAGTGAAGCTTTGAATTGGTTGTTGGACGCATCACTGAGAAAAGCTTCTTACATGAGATTGAGGAATGAAACAAAAGAAAGGAATGTTCACATTTTCCCATCGTATTATCAGGTATGTAATAACGGTAATAGGTTTTTTTGAACAGTTATTTTATACTACAAAACAAATATTGTAAAGGGGAAGGCTGAATGCCGTTCGGATAAATCGGAAATAAAAATTACGTCGACTAAGACGTGTACAACGATAAGTGCACTCGTCACAGCTAGTCGAATCGTGGTTCAAAATTCAATTATTGAACAAACAGATGAAGATAACCATTCAGAAAAACGGAAATACCGCAATTTTCTGACAATTTTCAACAGTTAACTGACATGTTTTTTTTTATCCATCATGACATTTTCTTACGAAAAGGACGGGACAAGGAGATTATCCCTGTATAACCTAGCCGATAAAAACGGAGTCATAGTAGACGACCATTTCTTGTTTACAGTAGCAATGACTCCTCTACGAATGAAAAGCAAATCCGGAAAATTTTTGAGGGAAAACGAAGCACCACAATCGGTAAGACCACTTATGTTGGAATATGCAAAGGAACAAGCAGAGTACGTATTGAAAATCGACAACGATTTGAAAGAACAAATTCAAATTTTGAACTTTTTTTAAGTGACGGTAAAATCCCAGAGGTCCAATGTAAAATATCAAACATTGATCGATGGCAAGATACTGAATATTTTACCAGACACAACATCGTCGCAATCATGTCCTATTTGTCATGAAAAACCAAGCCAATTTAATAAATGATATGAAATTAATAGAAATGATTTTCCGGCGCCAGGCGGGGCACACCGTTTTGGTTGTCAGCCTCTACACAAAAATAATTAATTTTAATAAACGCGTAAAATTTCCCCTCGTTTAATTCTAAACCAAAGGAGGCGTAAACAACGGAATTGTTTGCAATTTTTCATGATCTATAAAACAATGTTTGCAACCTTTCATGCAAAAGGCTAGATTCAGGCGTTATCTGGCTTAAATTTACATGAAATATCCCATTATGTTCGGCCAAATCTAGCATTCCCTTTATGTGCATTAGATAACGCAGAAAATTCAATGTTTCTTTTTATCTGTGTACGTGCTACAATCAATGTTTTCAATTCCTTGTTGCATATTTCGTAAAGAGTGGGAATTCCTGTGTAGCAAATAAGGAAACCTGCTGAAAAACTTTATTTTTGACTAAGGAAAGCAGAAATTCAAGAGGTTCTACTTCGCGAGTTCAAGGCACAAGTTGATATTCTCAAGCATGGTGGGGCCGGATCAACAACAACAGGATTATTCGGTAAATTGCTATTGGAGCCACAAAAACTTGCGTTGGCACTCGGCGTCAACAAGAAATTAGTTAAATACCCATCTGTAATCTTACTAATCATTAACAGCTTTGACATGATACACCTGGGGGATTTCGACCAACTGTGCAATGACACATATAAGATGTATATGAAACTGTACCACTGGTATCCTACGCCAGCTCCTCTTCATAAAATACTTGTGTACTCCACCCATATCATGGCAACTCTTCCCCTTTTATCTGGTTTTATGGGAGAACAAGGTCTCAAACCAGGAAACAAATAATGTTTGTTTAAAATATTGACTTTTTTCGGATGGTGATAAACAAAAGCTAAGCTTGCTTTTGATAAATTTCCCATGGAAGGTAAAAAAATTTAGGCCCTTGCGAGCGGCCTTCCGGCAGTTAATCGGAACATTCGCCATGGCAGACAAAAAAAATGCGTGTAGACATGTTTTTGAGATCTTTCTTCGTTTTATTTATCAATTCCTTCTCAGTTTTCGCGACAAAATTGGTGGAGTAGATCTTACGCACCAGGTTGGCCCAGAAATTCTCGATGGGACGCAGCTGGGGAACGTTGGGCGGGTTCGCCGTCTTGGGTACCACATCGATATTAAGCCTCCAAAAATATTTGTATCTCCGGGAAAATCGAGTTGACCATCTTATTCAACCGCTGCCGCTGCATCATTGCCTCCAACTCCGAAACCAGTGGACGTGACTTCCGCTTCCTGACATGTATGTTCATGTTTGCCTGGTACTCTTTCACTGTTTGGCCGGTAGAACCGACCTCCCGGCCAAGCACACGCAGCGATGTAGCCACTTTTCCCTCGGTCTTCCTCTTCAGCATCCTTTAGAGCTTCTTTTCGCTCAGGGTTGTCGGTCGTCCAGAACAGGGCTTTCTTTCGATGGTTTGATTGTTGTCTAATAGTGCCAAGATGTTCTAGATGTCGGAACGGGCGTATCCGGCGTCCACAAAGTGCCGCACAGTGTCAGTTTTCTAGAGCTGTCAAATTTAGTCTGCTGACTCATGGGTGACTATGATTGATGCTGCATGGGTAGTTTTGTCAGTGCGGGTGAAGGTAAACCCATGACAAATCGGCAATTTTTGTCCTTTTTTTTTAATGCAAACGTTAGTATACAAATGATCGTCTATTTCACACCAGGAAATTCTCTAGAGATGCTAATATTGCCGGTATATTTTACCGGGTTATTCTTCAGATCCCATTTCATCAGCCTAGAAGAGGAAAAACAGTTCGAAAATAGATCTCGGCTGCTGCCTGGAAGTTTTGAATTTCGATTGGTCTAATGTAAATATGGAATATGAAGCTGACGTTTATGATTAGGTGCATAAAATAGAAAGTTACATGTTTAAATTTAATTATATAAACAGACATAACACTCGTACTATCTTCATCCATCACGCATTAAACGACCAATTCAAATGTTTCTTGAATGGAAGCATCGCCATTGTCATGAAAATTTTACGTTTTCACGCTTTTTGATGACAATTGTTGAGGAAAAATTGCAAAACTAGCAATTTAAAAATGCTTTTTTCTCTAAAAGGAGACAATAGGGGATAAACAAGGGCGACAATAGGGGATAAACAAAGGATAAGCATATATATCGAGCAATTCATGATATGGGACAAACAGCCATTTGTAAACACACGTTGATCTCTCGCGAATCACGAGAATTCGACAATATCCAGCTACTCCATATGGTAGAACTAACATTCTTCTACCAGATGCTGCTTTCATGTCACGAGAGTTATTTAAGATTCAAGAGAAATCGACATTTAAAATCATTGTTTACAAATGGCTTTTAGACCCTTAACATGAATTACTCGAGATATTTATTAGATAAAAATTTGTTTTTTCAGATTACGTGTTTCATTTTTATGCAAATAAGAGAGCGAGATGTCTTGAAAAACAAACGTTTTTTTTTAACACTTCAACCTGTATTACTTGTCTTTGACAATAGCTAGCATTTATCTTGTATCATTAAAATATTCTAAAAATTATTTTATTCTATATAATTCATTCTAACAAAGTTTTCAAATTTAAATTGAAATCAAAAAGTTCTATAAAAAATCCCACCCTAAGGAAACTGTTATAAAACGATATTCACCTGAGAAAAAAAGGTTTTAGTGTTTATTTTTACCTTGGTCAGCCAATTATCCCTAACTCATGAAAAGCGCGTATCAAAACAAACTCTTACTCGACGAAATGTGACAGATTAGTCACAAGTTTCCGAGCGGTCTAGTTGACTCGACCAACTCAACATCTATAATAGCAAAATAGTCCTGTCGAGGAAAGTGACGGTCGACTCGACTTCTATAATTGGCCCCATAACCACAATAGAACTGACTCTTAGCTTCGGGTCTTGACAGAGAATCCCTACTGAGCGCAAGGGAATCTACGAGACATTTGTTCTATGCAAAAAATCCACTTTTACGAAATGAAGTGGATTTAAGAAAAAAATATTTTCAGTGTAGCATCAGCATCGGCGACAGCAACCATCTAAGACAACACATATCACTTTTTCTTGAGACACGACAGCCTCAAATAAATCCAAAAGACCCTTTTAAGGAGCCACCAAATCAAATTAAATCAAACGGCCCTTGTCGGGGCCTCCAAACGAAGTTCAAAGAGCTAAAATAGGAATTTTACACTTATTGTTGAATATCTTCAGGTAACAAGCGACCTAACGAGGTATATTTCAACCATGTGGCCGTTGAAAAAGGCCATAATCCTTCAAGTTTTTCTCTCGTAAAATTCATTTAAATGTTTGTGGATGGCAGCAAGCCGTGCTTCTAAACTGACGTGTTTTGTTTTTGCTGCATCGTTTTCGCGAACAAAAATCAAACAATAATTCGTAATTTAACTCTAACTAACAGTGAAATCATTAAATATAGGCGTGCTTTGGGAAAGACGTAGTGAATACAATCGATTCCCTCCCGAAATGTGTGAGTGTCGGTGGTATTTCAACATTTTTTGGTTTTTTGTACTTCGCTCTCGTACCCGGAAAAAGAGTTACATCAGCTTAGTTTTGTTTATAAGTGGTAGTATTGTGACATCCGGACATAAATGATTAAGTTTGAGTGTTTGTCCGCTTTGTCGCGAGTGAATCGATAATTAATTAATTAGTTTCTCTTTTAAAATTCATTTTATATGTTAGTTGAAGAGGGTGATTTGTTTTACTTTTTAAAATATAACCTTGACTGAATTATTCAACTGGGTGATATTGATCACAGCACAGAATCGAAATTTCAATTTTGAATTGTCTAACTCAATTAACTTCAACCCTTCAACTTTCCATGCTTACCCTACGCGACAGCTCGTATTCCTCGAAATTAAATTCCACCAAACCACCGGCACTTCCCCAAACGCTGGGTTTCCCGTCTTTTTTTTGTTCATCTCATTTTGTACTCTTATTCATGCAGCGACTTGGTAGGTGGTTGGTGATCGCCAGCTGCTGTGGCTATTTTCTATATAATTTAAAACTTTCCCTCCGGCAACCATCCCTGGCCGATTCCACTAGAGTATCACTCTTCATTCAGTTTCTGGAGAGAAAAAAAAAGTCCAACCTTTGGCAATATGGACAGCTGGTCCAGCCTGGACGGGATGTCCCAAATGTTTCTTGCGGTTGACTTTTTGACACCGCAAATTTGAACGTCAACCAGCAGCCGCGTCTTGGTTTTTGTTTCCGCGCCCGGATGATGGCGTCAGGCTTTATTCGCCAGAATCATCCGAAAGCAGAAAATGACGGTGAAAAATGATTTTCAGCTTGACGTTCCCGGCTACCAGTTGGTTCACAGTGGCACAATTTGATCGTTAACTGTTGAACTTAATTTTCGGCTAGTCTTAAATGGATACCGATTTTGATTCTTCAGGACTGAGCTAGTCGGAATTATCTGGAAAAAGAAGAAATTTTGAGCGACATTTGTTTTGGGGAGACCATTCCACTGTTCATTGGGATTCAGTTCCTTTGAAAGGCTCATTTTTCATGCACGTTTTGAATTTCCTGTTCTGTGAAAAAACAATTGGTGTGATGGGAAAAGTGCGAACATAAATTATGGAAGAAAAGTGTCATTTCGTGTTCCATTAAAGAGCATGAAATGTTTGCCTTTCAGAGCAATCGTTGATTCTTAACACTTCTAGAATTTTCCAGCAAAACGGCGGAAAACTCTTGTGTGAAATATGTTATCTCCGGTTTTACCAGAAAGCTTCACCAGACATCCCGACAAACATTCTGCAAAAAATCATTCGCCGCCATGAACCATCTGGCCCATCCCAACAAAATCAGGAAAAATCATCCCCGGCATAAATGTTATTATTTTCCAATAAAAACGTGATGCTTTTTCCATCCGCTGTGAAACGAACTGGGAAAAGTGAAAAAGCCACATTATTGTGTGGGTCGTTGGTGCAATTTTCCGGCTCGGACTCTTAATTTTCAAAAAACCCTCCACTTTTCTTACCTCCGACCAACGCAACGCCTCGCTTCGGGCATCAGGCACGTTCATCAAGATACTTGGTTCTCTCCGGTCGAAAGTGGCTTTTCCACTTCCCGATCACGTCTCTTCGGTCGGCTGTCAGCTCCTCTACTGACGTCGCCGTCGACCATCTCAGAAGCTCTTAGCCTCTATCAGCCATCAGAGGAAGTTGGTGCCTTGCAAAGTGGAATAAAGGATAATTAAAATAAATAAAAGGATAATAGAAATTATTAAACAACATTGACCGCTAGGGCCACTTGTCGACGTTGGCAAGGATGGGACTAACTTTGCTCCACTTGATGAAAGTGAACTGTTTGTTGGTGTGGTTTCCGAAGAAAACCATGGCCAACTCGCAGTTTGTTTTGAAGCGATTCCCGTTTGAAGTAGTTAACTGAGTTGAGGTAAGTGTTTGTGGCATTTGACCTTTTGGACAGCAGGGATACGCATTTGGTTAACAATTCCTTGAAATCAGTAGATCATCCTCATTAGGCAAGATGATTTCTAATTAAGATAATCAGCTTAAAAATCGCAGATTTTTTCAACCGTCCAGGATAAAGTGCTTGTTCAAACGTGTAAAGTTGTGATGGTTGTGTAGCATGTTCATCGAGGACCGTCGATAAAATTAGCCGAAAGGGAGGTTGGTCACCACCCCAAAACCACCCACCGCCAGATCGGCTGGCGGCCATATCAACAATGAAGCGAAGCCTGTTTCTTTTTTGTGCTTTCGGGAAGTTCGGTCCTCTGATGTTGTGCTTGTTGACCAACGCATAACCGTTCGTCGAGAGTAAATTTTGAAATTCATATTAGCTCACAGTCGGTTCACGGAGCAAAGGATTTATGCAAACATGTACAGGTGGCTCGGGGCTTGTTGAACAATGTGAATCGTTGTAGGTTAGCCATTATGGTCATGGAAGATAATGATGTTATTTAGGGATGACTGAAGAAAAATAAGAACCATTCTCAACAAGGCATGTAATTGAGTTTTAAAAAGCTGGCAATAACACGAAGTTGCGTTACTTGGGAATGCGTGCAGATGAAACAAGATGATTCTTGATTGATCGACCCGGAAGCCTTTTCTTCTACTTCTATCTGGATTTTTCAAGAAGATTTCTCATCACAATTCACTCATTGATTGGCAGCTTTCTATGCCTGTATTATTTTCAAATTCATGACCAACCCAGACCAGACCGACAATAGAACGCAACCTACATCACCACCAATATGGTGCTGCTTTGTAGCCAAAGCTATCACAAAGCCATTGAACTGAATTTTCTAGTTTTCTCCATCTTTTAGATGATGCAATTGCTATTGTTATTACTTTGTTCGGTGATACGTTTTGAAATTCCTGTTTGATGTCTCAACATAGTTCTAAAAAGCATTGGAGAAGTTAAAAAATACTCGAACATGTGTAGAGGATTTGGAAAAGACAGTGTGTGTGTATGTGTGTGTGTGTGTGTGTGCGTGTGTGTTGGTGTGTGTGCGTGTGCGTGTGCGTGTGTGTGTGTGTGTGTGTCTGTGTGTGTCTGTTGTAAAAGTTGATAGCTTTATTGCTGTTCCAACGACCCATTCCGAGAATGCCTGTTTCTTCACGTACATTCTGAGTTCGCTATCATGTGAAATAAGCCCCGCATGAATACACCCATATATCAAATGGATATATGAGATGCAATCACACTTCCAGAATTAAAATTAAGTTATGTTATGGATTTATGTATATAATAAGTAAAACTGTAACATTCTTACCAATCTTTGTTTCTTCCCTTATCTGTTTACTTTCCTTCTATTTCAAGTCCTGTTTTTTTTTGCTTCCACTGTGACCCTTTCAGGCTCTTTTTTGTTTCTTTTTTTGTTCTACAAGTATACAAATATATTCGTATTCAAACATACTTCATTTTAAAAGGCCAATGGTGCCCACAAAGTTGTAATCAACCATCGACAACCTGCAGCAATAACCAACAGTATCTTTTCATAGGAATGGCTATGCTCTTCGAGCATCCGGGAGACTGCAAGGCTTCTTCTTATATCTTTGTTCTTAATTTTGTTTCTTTTCAGCCAACAGATAGTTTATTTCTACCAAATTTAGAATATCTAATATCAAAACTTTTTAAGTAGTGATGCTTCGGTTGGGCATGGAGATGAATTGGTGTACCAGAGGCTTGACGGACGCCTGTGGAGTTGAGTACAGGCGACTCGTGAGGTAGTAAGTGCTCTGAAGGACGTGGAGCAAGACAGGTAATTGTTACCCATTGTATCTATATGTCCTTTTTTAATAGGTTTGCATCGACCATCAGTTGAATCGGCTGAATCAGTTGTGTCGATACGTTATTCCATAATATTTTGTTATCAGGCGTAGCGTTTTGTCTATTGTTTTGGATGCCTATTGTTCGTTGCGCGAGTGATCGAGTGAGCATGAGAGGTCGTGGTTCGCAAATAAACCACTATCACATTTTGTAGGTGACGCCAGCGGCATCCGTACTGTTGGTGTAGATCGGTCCGAGTGAGCTCTCAGGCGTTGAGATGAATTGCCTTGTTTTCGTAATAAAATACCACAATCACACTTTGTAAGCGGCTTCAATAGGATCCTTACTGTTGGTTTAAATCGGTTCAAATCGGAAATCACTCCTAATTTTAAAATATTTAACTTAACAGCTTATCGTTAACCAAAATGAATCCGGCTGCTACCTAATCCAGTTATCCAAAATCCCAGCGATTTCTCGTGGAAGTGCAGTGAATTCCGCGGCTTCCAAAAAAGCGAATATCACGTCAACATATTCCTACCCTTTCCTTATTTGACCTGAATTCGGACGGGGCCGGCGCCGGTATTGCTTAAGTTTGGGATCTCCAGTTTTTACACATTGAAGATGTATGTTAGCATCATCTGTTGGTTCTCTGTGTAATAACAGCTGATCTGGCAATAACGGAGCAGCAACCTCGGGCGGTCAATCATGTTCATGCTCATGCTCAAGTATACAAACATATTCGCTCCTCTACCAAAAACAGCCAAACCAAATGTAGAATCTGCGTGGTGATGCTTTCCAGAAAATTGAAGATTTATAATAAAACTCAGTTATAGTAAAACTGTTGAAATTAATAGACGATTCTTTGAATAGCAGTAATATAATTGAAATTATGCATATTCTATACCTATTGTATGAAAATAAAAACAGGTGTCGAATTAAAATTTAATATGCTACTACTAGTGGGTTCAAATGCACTTCTGGTCCACATCACCACTGGTTTGCATCTTTCCTGTTTGGGTAAAGATCCAGTTAAGCCCTGGAACCTGGTAGTTATTAAGCTACCACAAGGTTTTTCCATTGTCCAAGGACATAAAGTTGCCAATAGTGACTACACAAAAAAAAGAAGTATTGATGTTCCTACTGTTTTGGCTCAATACGCCAGTTTTTAAAATTACTACGGCAATCTCCAATAACTGCGCTATAAACTCCTGCATTTTCCTATAATCTACCATAAATTTTGACAGGTCATAGTATTTTCAACTGCTATGCTTGGGTGTGTGTTTTTAGTTACATGTTAATTTTAAACTTGAATAACCCTCGGATCGGTTGTTTCTACCATGGTTTTTCTTTCTGTGTAGAAGCATTTCATAGACAAAAATGTTATATTCAAACTACGCCGTATACCATCAGTTTGAACGTAGTTTTCTCGTGTATAGCCTTAGAGTAACTGCTTTTACATAATGTAGCAATGCTCTTGATTAAGAATGGGTTCCAATTCCTATCAGAAAATGCTTGTTACCTGAGAAATACACATTTCAGCAGTTTCCGAGTCTGGACAATTTTCATGTTTGATTTAAATTTGTGCTTCATTTGCATGAGTGCCCCCTTTTCAGAAAAGGGAGGGGTTTCAAACCACCATGAAAACATTTCTTGCCTTCAAAAACTCACAAGTGCCAAGTTTGGTTCCATTTGCTGGATTAGTTCTTGAGTTATAAAGAAGTTTCTTTTTAATTTGTAAAAGAGCACCCTCTTCCAGAGAAAGGATGGTCCCGAAGTATTTGAAACTTCAAAGAAGAACTTGTGCAAAAGTAAAATGTGCACGAAAAATGTGCAAAGAAAAATGTGCACGAATTCAAATCAAAATACGTTAAAAACACTAACGCCGCACAAACAGCATGTTGGGTTAACCAGTGGTGAATACAAATACATAAGGTTTCCGTTATGTGTAACATTACCTAATAAATCAAGTATTTCCTTAGAGTTATTTCAATATTAGACAACCTTGTTAAAAGGATTACTAACTAATATTCTTCGACAAAGTTGCAGTATGTCATATGTTGTCGATATGACATTATCATAACTATCTGGATCTAATGTAATTATTTAAAATATCTTCATTTTACATTCTCAACTTTGGTTAAGGCGGCAATTCTCTAGAGCCTAATTTGGCAAATAAAGACCGGCAGCGCCATCTTTGCAACGCAAATTGCAACTAATATGATAATGTCAATGACTACATTTTACATTCTCAACAACTTTACCGAAGACGGCAACTTTCTTGACCTTAATATGACAAAGATAGACTGCACCATCAACTCTGCAGCACGATTCGTAACTAATATGATAATATCTAAAGACGATTCGTTACGCACCGAGATGTCAAATGCCTTTCAAATGTCAATGCATAAACATTGACTCTAAGTTGTAATTTCGACATTCTACAAAGGGTTGAAATCCAGGTTAATATTGCCCCTTATGTCCTATGTGTCAATTATTTTGTGCAACCACCTTAAACTGATTTTAAAAGAAAATTATGCAAAAATGAAGAATTTCGTAAAACATTAGAAGTCAGATAATTTCAGCCCGATTGGCTTAAAAATAAAAAAGATAGCGAACATTGAAGTTGCGCTATGAATCAGAACTGACCCGTATATCTTAGGAAGGTAAATGTTTCGTGAAGCTTGAAAAAGCTCAAAAAACTTGAAAAAGAATCTGAATACATTCGAGAAGTTCTTAAAACATTCGCGAAGCATAAAAAACTTTTAAGAAATTCTCAAAGGCTTACCAAAATTATAAAAACTAAGTAAACAAAGCGAAGTAAACAAATTTAATCGAACTTTTCACTTGTTCACTTTTTGATATAAAATGAAAAATTGGCTCCGCAAAGTGTAATACACGCCTGTGCCTAATGATTTAAAAATAACTTTTCGAAAATAAACAAAAATAAACTGAAACAAAAATGAAGTGAAAACGTGAGCAAATTCCATTACATTCAATTAGAAAAACCATGTCCTCTTACAGATAGGCTTATTTCATCAACGACTAGCAGACTTTTTCAGAGTTGATTAAATTGAACGATAAGATTTTTCTAGTGGTATTTGAGGAGTTTCCCTCGTTTACTAGTGATAATTTGCGAATTTGTATATTTTTTTCAAATTTTCTTTTAATAAAAGCCGAACAAGTGAAGTGTTTTTCTAGTTTTCCAATAACTAAGAACTTTTCAAAAGCCAGCGCCAGTGGTGTAGTGGTGTAAGGTGACTGATACTTGGCAACCCAGTGTGCCTGGGTTCGATCCCAGTCGAGGTCGAGGTGAAAAAATACGGTTACGTCTTCCTTCAGAAGGGAAGTAAAGCCGTTGGTCCTAGCCCATGTGTTTCTGAGTGCAATATGTAGGATACAGATGGTGGAGTCGTCTTCCTGGCGTTGGTTGTAGTCATCACGTTTTGAGAAAATAGGCTGACAGAAAATAAACGAATAAAAAACAAACTTTTCGAGCTTTTCCTAAAGCTTTTCTTTGATTTCTAAAAGTTTTGGGGGCGTTCAAAAAACTTTAAATAAAATTTAATACACTTAGGAAAAATCTAAAAATTTATAAAACTTTCGTTAAACTTGTAAATGCTTTAGTAACTTTGGAAAGGCTTTTTGAACATTCAAATATGTTTTTTTCAATGAAACTCATAGTTTTGAGAACTTCTCTAACATTCTTAAGACTTCTTTAAAGTCCTTATAATTTTTGTAAAGTGCTTAGAAGTTTTTCAAAAGCTTCTTAAATGTTTAAGAAACGATTTTATAAATCTAAGAACTCCTCAATGTTCAAAGAATTTCATCAAAGATCTTAAAACTTTCCCGAATTGAATATCTCTCAAAAAAATAAGAAAAAGAAGCTTAGAAAACTTTTCCAAACTTCTTAGAACATCTCAAAAGTTCTTAGATCTTCTCCAAAGCTATTGAAACTGTTTCAAAGTTAAGAAGTTAGAAGATTTTTGAACCTTTCCAAACTACTAATAATTTCTCCAAAACTTAAGGAGCCTCTCTGATATCTTACACTCACCAATTTTTTATAATTTTTTCCCAATCTATAAGAATATTTCCAAAGTTTTCGATCAAGTTTTGAGAGTATCGCCATGTTAAATTTCGCGACACTTTTCTTTCTGTGTAGATTTGCATTATTTAACGGACCGCTGAAACTCTCCGCTTTATATTTTGGTATACCGTGTTTATATTCTTGTTACATTCAGTAAAAATGGCGTCGAATTAAGTGGAAGCGCGCAAACGCATTTTTAACACGCAAGGTACCGTGTTATGTGTTTGCAAATCATTTGACAAGCGCTTGCCTGTGGATCGGAAGGTTGGAAGTGGAACAAATCGAAAAGTATGCTCCCGAAAAATGGACAAGGTGGTAGCCATTATAGAGAAACATCCCAATCTATATGTGCGAAATGTGGCTCGCAAAGTTGGACAGTCAAGATCGTACGTACAAAAAGTAAAGTTGAAGCGAGGACCGAAAGCGTACAAAGTGAAAAAGGTTTCCAACCGTGACAACAAGCAAAATTTCACTGCAAAAAGTCGTGCTAAGGCAATTTTTTGCAAACATTTTCTTGTGTCACCATGGACGACGAAACATACGTACTCGAAGACTTTGAACAACTTCCGGGTCTGGCTTTTTTCCAGCTATTCAAAGAAACGCCGTTGCCGAGCATTTCCGGATAAAAATGGTGTTCAAATTCCTAAGGAAGTATTTGATTTGCCAGACCATAAGTAGTTGTGGTCGAAAATCTAAAAGTTTCGTCTCTACCGGCACTATCAATAAGCATGTGTACGAGAAAGAATATCTGTAAAAGCGGTGTTGGAACGACTCTCCAGCTCTGTGTTGGCCTCTTGTCACTATGCGAAATGCGTCCTGGAGTGGTATAAAATACAAGAGGTAAAATGCATGCTAAAAACAGCCAATCCACCAATCTGTCCAGAACTTCGCCCAATAGAGAAGTACTGGGCTCTAGTTAAGCTGAAACTCTTCGAAACAAACTAGGATGCAAATGATTCAGATGATTTTACGCTGGGTGTACCATAGAAAGTTCGAGATTAAGATCTCAGTCAACTGTTTCTAATGTAGATATAACTCTATTATTGTGAAATAAACAATCGGTTTTGTAGAATTATTTGTAAATTTTTGTTGCTGCTTTTACCTTGGTGTCCGAAATCTAACATGGACAGGCTTTAAGTACTTCTTTCAATTGTTCAGAGAAACTCCAAGTTTGACGTAATGTTTTGAAGTCCTCATAACTTTTGGAAGTTCTAAGAATTTCATCAAAGCTCTTAAAACTTCCCGAAAGCTTCCAGTACATCTCCAAAGTTTTTAGAAATTGATGCTTGTAACGTATGCATATAAAAAACGAATCAGATATTTTAAATCTGATGAATCTGCCGAAACTTGTTTCAGAAAAATCTGGTTGGCCAGGTTTTGGCTGTATCTGTGTCTTTAAAAGTAACATATGTATTGCTATTAGAACCGTCTTAGTGGGTCCTCCTTAGCTCAGTCGGTAAAGGCGCAGCTACAAAGGAACACCATGCTAGAGGTGGCTGGGTTCGATTCCCGTTCTGATCTTGCAAAAGTTGTACCTGGGTTTGAAAGCTCTCAATTAATTACTGTGGAAGTGCATTTAGAGCAATAAGCAAATTGTGATACCAATAAGCTTGAAAGGCTAAATAAGGAGAAATCAGTGTGCCAAGATCATCACTGTAAATAGTTTAATACTTTAACTTGTTGTCGTTGTTTGATATTTTTTAAGTTTTTAGAAATTGATGCTTGTAACGTATGCATACAAAAACGAATCAGATATTTTCAATCTGATGAATTGAAACTATCAAAGTTGGTTAAGAAAAATCTGGTGCGGCAGGTTTAATTAGTGTGACAACTATCAGATCATCACTGTATATAGTTTGATACTTTAACCTATTATCGATGTTTGATACTATAAAATTTTATAGTTGTGGTTTAAAAATCTTAAATCATGAAGCCATATGTTGCACTTTTCGATCCTAGAAAAACTGTGTCAGTTGTATGCGAAGACCCTTAATACAGCATTTCGTCCCATCGTCCGATTTGAATCCGTTGGACTATTCGGTATGGCCCATGCTGGAAAACCTTCTAATGGTTCGGGAAGATTGTCTGTAGAAAATTATGAGCAAACAACAGTAGTTTTGTTGTACATAATACATTGTTATAATAACCAGATAATAGAATAGTGCTGTTAATCTAAAGTACCAAAAATTATTGATTTATCATTTCATTTGTCTTTTTTTCGTATTATTTCTATTCACCACGAAAGTTTATACTGAAAACCGAACTAAAAATAAAACTTAGCGCTAGTTCAATTCCCAGCAAATCAGTAACCCGATATCAGCCGCGTCAACCAACGGGATTTCAAGGTCTTCTAGATGGCGAAGAAGAGAGAAAAAAAATGGAAATCAGGCAATGTTTGTCAAATGTCAGCCGCCATCACCCCGTGGAAATCTTAAGCCAAGTCTTCTAGAGGAGACCCGGAACCCGGGCCACGCTAAAGGCGGTTATTCCAATGGATGCGGTTCGCTGGATTTGGCTTCGGTGAACGACCACTGAAATGCCAACACCATTCACCACCACCCCACGAAAAACGACGACAACAACAACAACAACAAAAACGACGACGACGACAACAACCATGCCATAGCTGAACGAAAAAACGAACGAACGAAAAGAACATGCAGCAGCACAAATCAGAAGGATGGATGACAGGGATTCCGTGTGATGTGGTTAAACATTCGCTTCGTTAAGCCTCGATCAACGGAAATTCGATGGGTCCAAAAGATGGAACCAACCGGAACGAATCGGATTTCTCTTTATTTTTGGATGCCGCCCACTCAGTTGGGGTATTATTAGAAGCAACCCTTTCTGTTTAGAAGTTCCACGACGCCAGACGATGATGGTGATTGGAGCTGAAATGGACTGAACGATCAACAGTCAACCGTAGTCGTTAACGAACCTTCGCCACCACTGGCCAGGTAAAGGATTAACGAGTGGCGAGTCTCGTTCTGATAAGGATTAACTTGATGGGTTCGATCGGTTGGCAGTTTTCCACCATTATTATTGCTGGTGAGTGATGAGAGGTTTGACGAGGGTCCGGCCCAAATCCTCCAGACGGACGCATGATTAGCAGCAAGCTGATGTTCCAATCAGTCTATTGTCCCCACCCCAATCGACAACGGAAAACCACATCGGCAGCTTGCTCTGGTTTGAAGGGCGACTGTTACCCTTTGCTTGATTAATTACGCTCCGAGATACAATAGCAAAACTTTACCGGCTACGAAGCTTGCCTTTCCCGGTGACTGGAGGATGATTAATAACTTCACCACCACCAGCTTGTCGCTTTACTGCTTTGTTTATTACAACTC
This sequence comes from Aedes japonicus, assembly GCA_034211315.2. Taxonomy (NCBI): domain Eukaryota; kingdom Metazoa; phylum Arthropoda; class Insecta; order Diptera; family Culicidae; genus Aedes; species Aedes japonicus. Next base: position 14,084 of record JASCZW010008780.1, on the reverse strand, counting down.
TACGCAGTTTCGAAAACTTCCTCCACCCCACTTGTCAAAGTAGTGCCCCCCGCTACTTCATTCCGACAAAAAACTTTCGCGTCGAGGTTTTGTATTCTCAGGGGATGCAAAATTTTCCACCAATCCAGGCGGGGTTCGATGTGCCGTGTATTTTAATTTGTCACGATTTACTTCTCTCTAATTAAAGGGTGGCGAATCTCGGATCGAGTGATACAGACCGAGGCACAGTGGTTTAAGATCGGTTAGTTAGTGAAATAAAAGTGTTGCTGATTCGTGTTTTAAACGTTCAAAGTCTAGCTGAGTACGATTCGCTGAGGAACTTTTCAAGTAGTAGTCGAAATTCCCGTATCTGTCAAAAGATAAATGCAATAATAATGAATTCAAAATAAATAACTCAACCCACTTAAAACCAATTCACCTTTTCATGTCGCAAAATCCCATTCTGCACCACGGTGTAACAATGCCGGAACAAAGGACAACCCTCTAGGGGAGCAATAAACCGGAATGGGAAACTTCCGGAACCATGAAAATTTTCACCCTTACCGAAGGTCATCAATTATCATCGATTCAAGGCTGGGCATTAAATAAGTCAAATGAACCCTCGCCGGGGAGGTAGGTAATTAGAAGTTTAGTAAAGCGAGGCAAGTACCCTTCCGCGATGAACGCTGAATGATAATTGGGATGTTCCGTCAAACGAGAACCAATAATTATGCAACACGGTTTGAGAAATCAAAATCGATGCGATGGGAAGGCTGCTATCCGACGTTGGTTGAGCTAAGTTCTTACGGGAAAAGATTTCTGGAAAATAACCGGAGAAGGTGGTTGGATTTTGACAAGTTTGTGCGGAACTCAAGGATAACGTGATGAATGCAAAAATTAGCGGGTTCCTCTCTATAGTATTTATCTAGCTAGTAGTTGAGTACCCGAATAAAAATAACAATACAATTACAATACAATAATATAAAATTACATTAAAATCTATTTCCGACCATGAATCTTATTGTTCATAAATCAGATAATTGAAAAATGCACATATTTTTAACAATAGAATTACAATTCTACTCTATATGCGAGGATTTTCAACAATTGAGAAACAATACAATTAATACTAATTGACTCAAATTTGTTCGACAAATAGTGATTTTTTCTACAGTTAAGATACATACAACAACCCCCTTTTCTATTGTCGATGTCTCAATTTACATTAGATTCTATTGTCGTAACAATAACTCCTATTGTAATCTTATCGTTGTGAACAATACTATTAATTTTACATACTATAGATTCAATTGTATGGTTACAATATATTCAATTGTAAATCTATGAGAATTTTTTATTCGGGTAGTAGTTCGAATTGAACAGCACGAGTACGTGCAAAATACAATGACAATCACAGATATACACGCTTTTGAGACGAAATTTAACTTAAAAAATCAACGATGGAAGAGAGCAAAAAAACTTCACAGTTCCTCCTCTGTACACCGCGTAGTGAGTGCACCTGAAATTATATGCCAGCCACCCACGCGCGCATGTGCATTAGCTTCGTACGATCTTTCTGACCAGCAAATGGCCGTTCTGCATTGCACATGTTTTCTTTTCTTTTTTTCTCTTCACACTTTGCCAATAATTAAAATCCCCCACTATGAGGCGACTCTATCTCGACTTCAAAACTGCTTATAATCATCAATTCACTTGCGACAAGGCCGGAAAATACTCTACTTTAGTCATATGTCCGCATGACACATTACTAACGTTTGCAGTAAAAAAAATAGACAAAAATTGCCGATTTTTCATGGGTTTACCTTCACTCGCACTAACGAAACTACCCATGCAGCATCAATTATAGTAACCCATGAGTCAGCAGATAAAATTTGACAGCTCTATCAGCCTAAAAACAGTGACGCAACTCCGCTCAAAAATGTGCGCGTTCAAAGAACGGCACCCCACCGCGTCGAAAACGGACATCGTGCGGCACTTTGTGACAACCGGCCAAACAGTGAAAAAGTACCTGACGAACATGAACATACATGAACATGTCAGGAAGCGGAAGTCGCATCCACTGGTTTCGGAGCTGCAGGCAATGACGTAGCGGCAGCGGCTGAATAAGATGGCCAACTCGATTTTCCCGCCGAATCGCGACGTGGCGGTGGTGATGGACGACGAGACCTATCTCACCCTGGATGCCAACGACTGGCAGGGAACTTTGTAATTTACTTCCCTCACGAAGGAAGTGAGCTCCGAGGTGAAGTTCACTTCATACACCAAGTTCCCCAAGAAGGTGCTGCTGTGGCTGACAATCAGCGAAGTCTAAGCCGCTCTTCTTTCAGGACTGGCCGTTAACGGGAAAATATATAGTACAAAATGCCTGCCGAAAGTTGCGTCGTTCATCAAGAAATACCATAAGGGCGAAAACGCGGATCAGGCATCGGCCCACTTCTCGAAGCGATCGTTGGAGGAGATGGAGCGGTTGAACATCGATGTGGTACCCAAGTCGGTGAACCCGCCCAACGTCCCCCAGCTGCGTCCCATCGAGAATTTCTGGGCCAACTTGACGCGTAAGATCTACTCCAATAATTTTCTCGTGAAAACAGAGGAGAAATTCATAAATAATACGAAAAAAGGACTCAAAAACATGCCTACAGTCATGTTTTCGTCCGCCGGAAGGCCGCTCGCAAGGCCGTAGAATTTTTTTGCAAGTAAGCTTAAGTAATTTCCTTCCATGGGGAATTAATCAAAAGCCATTCTCTGTCTTAGATTACCTTTCATCACCATCCGAAAGAATTCTTTATTTTTAAAGCAAACGTTAATAGCACTACCCGCGCAGGACCGAATGGCTTGATAACTGACCTTGGTATTTAGGAGCTCAGATTAAGAGGTAAAATACCTGAGGATAGTACCTTAAAATTGTTCCCACAATGTTATACGAATACCAAATAGAGGTAAGACAATACCAAAATAGTACCTCTCAGGTATTCCCAGGTATCCGAAATAACAAACTTTGGTATTCGAGAGTTATTTTTCTTGCAATTGCAAGGTTTTTGGTTCAGGTATTTTACCTCTTAATCTGAACTGTTGTATACCAAGGCCAGTTATCAAGATCAAAATTAGGTATTCATATGTTATTTACTGCTGCTTGGGTAACCTTGTGCCCTTTGCGTTTAATTTTTGCAAACTTTTAGTTGTTTTAATTCGTGCGTTTGTTTCGAAATTAGCTGTGAAATTTGCTTACTAGACTCTACCGGCGAGGTGGTAATGTGGACCTGCATTGGATGTAATCGTACATATGTTCCATGCTGAATGCGTGGGAGTGTCTCATCTACGCAGCTTTGTACGGAAGACAAGGCAAGGGGGGAAAAAAAATGTGCAGTCGTATGTGCTGCCCTGTTGTAGTTCCTGTCAAACGCTCATAACCCTAAACTTCGATTTTAAATGAAAATCATGTGAACTGGCAGTGCTTACTAAAAATTTGGACAAAAACACGGAGGTCATTCATCAATCACAGCACGAAAACAAAGTTGAAATTATGCATGAAGCTATCGACCTCATCAAGGGTCCAGCTGACCGACAAAAAAAGCTGATGGTGAAAAACAGCGGATGCATTTCTACATTTAAAAACCACCTTTCGTCGGTCTAGGAGTCCAACAAAAATGTCAACAAGTTGCTAGAAACTATGACAGCTGAAATATCAAATAGCGTGAAAAGTTTAAATGAAGAGGTGAAAGAACTTTCAAGCCATACTATGGACTTAGCTTCTCCTGTGCTCAACAATCCAATGTTGGAGTCCGATATATTTAATGAGCTGAAGACAATATAAGCTAATTTCCAGGCAGTATAAAATAATCCGCAATCCGCATGCCTCGCTTGTCTCATATCCTAACCTTGCAATAAAACAAAATGAAAATAACTACAGAGATGACTCAGGCTGGCGTTTGTTAGGTACAAGGAAGGTGTGGAAACCCGACTGGACCGATTACGATGCACGAAAATCGCGCCGCTTGGATCAGCAGAAATTGTCTGAAAATGCTAGGAAGCGAAAAAAACAAAACAAAGAACGTTACAACCGAAATAGATTTTTTAACCAGAAATTCAACAGTAATGATCGCAGCAACTCAAGTCATACCAATAATCACAGCTTTAACTACTGCAACAACAATCACAATATCAACCAACTTCTCCCTGATAGAGAGCTTCTAGCAGCAGCGAAAGATCGGTTCTCTAGGCCACCGATTCAATTTCGATGAGGCGAAATCATAATCAGGTACTCGATGAATGGTGTATTTTCCCGACGCAGCGCGCTCACCAAACTGGGTGAATCCGAGGAGCTCTATTCAGCAACATCGTGCGCAACATGTGCAAACAGGCCTTTTCAGGGTTTTCCATGGAATTGGCGAATCCTTTGGAGGAAAAAGAAGATCACGCAGAATCTACCTTTTTTGACGACTGAGAAGTAAATACTTGTAGTTATACAGATGTGACAGACACGATCTTGCAACTTATTTTTTTCAACTTATTAGCTTAGCTTAGCTTAGCTTGACTGACTGCACGTATCGATGGTTGCTACTACGTGATTGATCAGAATCAGTGAAATTGCACAATGAATCAACTGAATGGGGCTGGGAGTAACCACCGTTCTCACTGTACACGTTTCAGTGACTCAATTTCTTCAATAATCAATAATGGCGCCGGCCACGTCCTTGCAATCAGTTGGGAATAGGGAAGGAAAGTTAGTGTGACCTTTGCTGTTTAGGGACCGTGTTTACCTCTGCATCCCAACAAAGGTCACAGGAAGGTGGGTTTTCTATGCTAGTAGGGAGGGCTCAATGGATCAGGATTCACCTAATAAGTGATAAGTGATGTGATCATATATATATTATGCATTATAAAATTAAATGAACATTCACACATACATACACATGTATACATACACAAACATACACATACATACACATACATATACATACATATCGCATATATTAAAATTAAAATTCATATAAACATTTTACTTACTTCCGATATTAGATGTTTTTGGTTGAGCAGTTATGCTTTGACGGCTACATTCGAAAAGTTTTCTTGTCGTTGTTGTCCGTGTTGATTTGTATATTTATCTGTTTTTGAACTTCAAGGGCGGGCTGCTTGGTAATCTAATCCTTTCATTCTAGTTTCGAAATTTGTTTATGTGAGTTCTTCGCCTTTGATAAAAGCTCGGGAGTAGTTTCGTAGCGAATGGAATAACGATCTCTATCTGTTATATTTTAGAATATGGTGGAGCCTTCTTGACATAGATAGTGGGTTGACCGTTGGGTGACGCAATCGTTTTCGAAACTGTATTCATATGAGAAACCTGCCCTGCATTCATATGAGAAACCTGAAGAATGTGTTTCTCGCCGGGCATAACAACAGGCTCTCCCCGGAGGTGGTGCTTAAGCCACTTGTTAGAAAATCCGAGGGACAGAGAACCCTGTAGGTACTTATAAGACCAAAGCCCGACCCCCACAATAGAATGGTCACCTGAATATTCACAATACAACAAAACAACACAACTGCTCCTCCACCCAAAGCCATCAGATATGGAATTTTAACAGTGGCACCATTAGCTTTCGTAAGGCGAACAAAAAACTAACCCACAGCTCTTCAACTCAATTAGCTCACTCAAAACGATTCTTAAGTTCTCAACACACGCATCCCATAGCTCCGTTCGACACAGAAAGAAGCTCAAAACGTTTCGCCCAGTTCAAATAAATAGATAAAAATACTACTTAGCTGCGGTTTCCTGGTATCAATTCTTCTTCTTCTGGACAATAATTCGAGTCTTCGAGGAAAACTTTGGTACTAAAACTAGCATTTGCTCGCACTTCAAGTTCGATTAATGTGTAATAAATATTACTAGCAAACAGTGTAAAATTTTCTTTAAATCCGGACACCTCAAAACATGAAAAAAACATAAACTTCGCATTATATTTCCGTCGTAGTTATTTATTTCAGATTCATGGGATGTGTTTTAACAATTCGTTAAGACAAAACATAGTTATTCGGTATTTGCATAAAATTTTCGAACTTTTCGCTTAACTCCGTCCATTAGGGTTTGTACAGACTCTTCAGAAATCGTAGAAGCCGTCTTTGTCCAAATTTGCTGGAAGTGTTTGATGTCTTTGATTCCTTGCTTCTTTCCAGAAAGCTTCCGCGTCATCAGAGCCCAATATCTCTCGATTGGTCGTAGCTCTTGGCAATTTGGCGGGTTTGAGGTTTTTCTTACAATGTTCACTTGATTTGCTTGGTACCACTCCATCACAGTTTTAGCATAGTGGCATGATGCCAAATCGGGCCAGAACAAAGGTTTTTCTTTGTGACTTTTGATGAAGGGTAGCAATCGCTTCTGCAGACACTCTTTCTGATAGATCTCCTGAAGTGACGAGCATGAGCACGCATGATCATGAGCATGATTGACCGCCCGAGGTTGCTATTCCGTTGTTGCCAGATCAGCTGTTATTACACAAAGAACCAACAGATGATGCTTGGGACTAACATACATCTTTAATGTGTAAAAACTGGTGATCCCAAACTAAGGCAATACCGGCACCGGCCCCGTCCGAAAGCAGGTCAAGTAAAGAAAGGGTAGGAATATGTTGACGTGATACTCTTTTTATTGGAAGCCGCGGAATCCACTGCAATTCCACGAGAAATCACTGGGATTTTGGATAACAGGATTGGGTAGCAGCAGGGTTCGTTTTGGTTAACAATAAGCTGTCAAGTTAAATATTTGAAAATTAGTACCGATATCCGATTTGCACCGATTTAAACCAACAGCAAGGATGCTATTGGGGCCACTCACGAAGTGTGATTGTGGTTTTACATTGGGAAACAAGGAGATGTCTTACAATGCGGGAAAGCCGATTTGGACCGATTTAAACCAACAGTAAGGATGCTATTGAGGCCACTCACTGAGTGTGATAGTGGTATTTCATTACGAAAACAAGGCTATTCATCTCAACGTCTGAGAGCCAACTTTGACCAATCTACACCAACAGTACGGATGTCGCTGGAGTCATTTACAAAATGGTACAGTGGTTTATTTGTTCCAAGATAAGGTAGCCTGACGGGTATGGCGAACGAATAATTTTGATTACAATTAATTATGTACCTCACCATCGATCCATCTTAGCCGGCGACTTCTCATGCTCACTCGATCACTCGCGCAACGAACAATAGGCAACCGAAACAAAAGACAAAACGCTACGGCCGATAACAAAATATTGCGAAACAAAGTAAAGACACAACCGATTCAGCCAATTCAACTCTAAAAAATAAGGTTATATTTGTTTAAAAAAGTAACACAGTTTGGATAGAACTAGTGTTGTTTCCTGACATTGCACAGTGGGCAAAAATGGACTCAAAATCCCTATAGTTTAGACGGCACCAGGAGGAGTCCTAAACAATATAGTAACTTTTCTTATAGGAAAAAATGCGGAGTATCGAATGGTGTTGGTCTTTTGGGTTGACCACAGTAGGGGCCCTATTTTGCCCGATTCTCCCCTAACTTTGAATGCAAACTAGAATTATTACCCAAAAATTCAACTCTGTGCACTGTAAATTTGCAAAAAAAAGGTGGAGAATTGTAATATAATCTCATTTGCACTGATCTTATGTAAAAATGTCCGTAAAATCGAATGGAGATGGCCTCATTTGGAGTTGAGTCACATTTTACCCGATTCTCCACGATGAGGTCAAGAATGCTTTTGTAAAGGTATTATTTTCAATGTTTTATTAATCGCTTATTACTTTTTATATTCATAAGTATGTTTGCCAACCTAAATCCATCAAATTGCTCCCAATTTTGCCCAATTGAAAAAAAATACTGGGCAATTAAGAAGCGGAAGCTTAAAAAGACTGATACACTTGGAGCACAGCACAAATAAACCGATTTAGAGACAAACTTGCCAAAGCGGTTGATACTTAAGGTGGGCAACGTTTCGGGACAAGGAGCGTTCGAAGTTCAGAAATGCAGAGGAATATGTTAGTTTAGGCTGGGTTTCTTTATTAATGAGACGTTCAGCCTAGTTAACTGTTTTAATTTCATCCCCGAGGTTATTTAGCGCCAACTAAACCAAGGAAGAATGCTAAGATAGAACAGTTGGTTCAAACATTTTTTTATTTCAGTGTCCCCTACAAAAATTAATAACGGTCTTTTTCGAATGAGCACTTCCCAGTAAAAGGGTTGACAGATCTTGTTATGCTCATGCTCATCCCTCGTTCTGCAACAAAGACCAAAGTACCTTGAAAACAAAGTAAAGTATATTGCCAGATGTCATATTATTCTCACATACACGCTCATTCTAGCTTACTCAATGTTTAGCAACTTTTACTCAATTTTATAAATATATCTAAAACGTCAAACGCTGAGTTATCGTATTGTATGAATTTGATTTATTGTTATTTAAAACGCAAGGAAACTGCGCCACGCTCAATTTTAAGATAGCTACATATTATTTTTAGGAGTTGGAAGTTAATTTAAAATCTAAATCGTATTCGAAAATTAATAACCAGAGGCGAGATGGAGCAGAAGCAGAAAACAGCCATATTTTCGAAAAACTTATTTTATCAACGCTAATTGACTCTAAAATATTCACTTATAACGTTTTCCTTTAATCAAGTAACATACAAGAGTTACTTGGATCCTAGAGGGTTTGAGCTGTTTACTGGAATACCTGTAACTAGAAAAAAGTAGAAAGATTAGTATTCTCTATTTAATTCCTACTACCTTTGCGTATCTTCGACAGATACGCGTATTTCGTCTACAATGTGCAGACTTCTTCAGTGTCTCGTACTAATAACTCAACTTGTCTACTAATTTTTCTTCTAATTTTAAGAGTTACTTATTATCTACATGCAAAAAACTTGCGTTTGGATAACTTTTGAATCAAAACTGCTTAAATTTCATGCATTTCTGAAGACTTTTCATAAAAATGTTTAGCTTTTGTGCTTTTCGTACCACTACATAAACATTGCAGCGAATATAATACCTTGTACTTTATATACGTTGGAAACAGAAATCACACTGACGGTTCTCTTTGTCAATCTTGACAATTCAAAATTACGATACATGAAATGAAAGAGACCGAGGGTCGATCACAAATTACGTGTGCGATTTCTGTTAAGCACACGAGTATGTATTCGTTTATCGTTGCCTAAACTACATATTATGTTCTAATGTATAATATAATAATGTTATTGCACCTGTGCACGGTGGACATATATAATGAACTGAACATGGCTAAATGGAAATGTCTATGCGAAGATCCGTTCCGCATTTGCTAGTACCTGTTTGCATGCGCTTGTGTTGGTGGAAGCTGTTAGTTAGGTTTATTTAAGCTTGCTACATTACACCGCATAGCATTTGAAATCTTCCGCATTGACAATGCTTTATTCAAGGTAGTTTGTTTCGGTCTTAATAGAGTCTGTTTTGAGACCAATCGATAAGTTGTCTGGATATGACTATTAAATCTCTAAAGGGTGTCCACGATGAAGTTGCCACACACATAATTGATTCGCAAAATTCGAGTTTTCATCCGATTGCCATCAAATTTTCAGGGATTGAGAAATAACTATTAAACTTCATTTTACCATTTTACTCGTATTTTATTTACAGTCCATACGCAAATGCCCGCACCTTGGCCTTAACCCCGGCCATAATATTCTGCACAACCTGTGAATCAACCGTTTTTTTGCATGTAAACCCATACTTTCTTCAGTTCCTCGACTGTCTTCACTACCTTAGGTCAGGGTGCTGTTCATAATCGCCCAGTACTTCTCGATGGGGCGGAGCTCCGGAGTGTTGGGAGGGTTGAACATTTTCGGCACGAAATTGACCTTATTGTCCGCATACCACTTCAGCACGTCCTTGGAGTAGTGGCATGAGGCCAAATCCGGCCAGAAGATTGTTGGGACGTTGTGGGCCTTCAGGAGAGGAAGCAGCCGCTTCTGGAGGCACTCTTTATGTACACCTGTCCGTTCATCGTGTCCTGGTCACGAAAGGTGCACTCCGCTTCCCGCACGTGCAGATGGTTTGCCAAACCAGGAATTTCTTCGCAAATTTGGACATCTTCTGAGTGCGGATATGCTCCGGAACGCTGAACTTATCCTTGGCCGTGAAAAACAGGTTGCCGGGGATCTGTTTGAAGTCGGCCTTCACATATGTTTCGTCGTCCATGATGCAGCATTCAACTTTCGTCAGCATGTTGAGGTACAACTTCCTGGCACGGGTTTTGGCGGACTTGTTCTGCTTCTCGTCGCGATTAGGGGCCTTTGTACCTTGAACGTTCGAAGCCCAGCCTTAGTTTTGGCCTTCTGGACAAAACTTCGGCTTAGGTGCAGCTTCTTAGCTACATCCCGAACGGAGGCGTTCGGATTTCGCTGAAGGCCCCAACTACGCGGTTGTGATTTTTGGTGTTGTACGGAATACTTTTTCCTTCACTTCTGGGCTTCCGATCGGTGGTCAACCGTTCCTCGAACTGCTTAATCACTCGCGACACCGTGGAATTCGCGATTCCAAACGTTTTAGCGATGGAACGATGCGAGAGATCCTTGTTCTCGTGATGCGCAAGATTTTATCACGCACGAGCTGTTCTTCCGACTCCATTTCCGCGAGTTTTGATCACAGGACTTTAAAACTTGCAGGATGTAAATAATGCACTATGAACTAAATCCACCCAAATTCTTATTAAATTCTACCCAACGGTTAAAAAGTTAGAGCAATTTCATAGTGTGGCAATTTCATCGTGGACACCCTTTATTAAAAAGCTTTGTTTACGAGCCCAGTAATCGCCATTTTTAAAAATTCAACAGTCCTTGTTTCAGTTTTGTCGAATAACATACACATTTAGAAATTATTAATTTTACGTAAAGACGTAGTTCATGTTTGTAAAAAGTCAGGGAACGTAAAGGAAGATTTCGTGTAAAATTATATCTCCTGAAACTAAACCTACGCAATTCGACGAAAAATGTGTTTGATTGATTTATTTTCTCACCTCTTTCAACTTATTCCTATCTATTGAAGGACGCTTGCATGTGTCGGTCTCAGAGGACAGTCATTTAGTGTGTAGCATAGCATTTTGCAACCATAAACTCTGCTGGATTGGCTGTTTTAGAGACTATGGAAGCGCCAGAAGAGCTGTCTTGGGCGTGACAGACTCTTCATCCATCGTTCTCGTTGCTCAACACCTGGCCAGGTCCTTATGACCAGCAAGGGATGGGAGAGAAGTGTTGATTAGCTTTCTACTCAAGAAAATGCCGAGAACTCATGCTACCTTCATAGACATCTGGAGTTGGAAATTGATGAGATTGTTCGGGAGGCTTTCCTTGGCGAGATAGCATATATATAATAACTGTCCTTGTTTCAGCTGCATTTTAAAAATGTTGTAAATCTACAAAACCCGATATACAGGGAATTGCTCAAGAAATTTTATAACATAAAAACTAAATGAAATCACTTGAGCAATCTTTGCAGAACTCAATCCTTTTGTCTGTCGCATCCTTTTCCTGGTGTAATGGAAACCTTCATCTGGTGAATTTTTAATTTGTCTCAATTCCACCTTCCCTCATTGTTAAACAGCACAAGAAAAAAGAAACTAACCCCAACATTCCGAACAAGCCTGATTCTTTTTTCCTTAACTTTTCGCGTTGCCTTCTCCCCTTTCAACCCATCCAGTATCAGGTCTACGTTATCCATTTCATTTGGTGTAGTATTGTTCGAACAAAGCCCGTGCCTTTCCAACCCTCATCAGAGAAAATGGACCAAAATTATCGCTTGACAAAAGCGACAGCAATGAGCAACACCGAAGAAAGGAACAAAAAAAAAGTTGGCAAGACCAGTGTCCACAGTGTCCGCAGCCTTGGCCCAAAAAAGAAAAACTGAAGTTTCTACGATGGGGTATTTTTAAGGAAATAATGGACTTAATCCTTTCACTTGGTAGGTTTTTATTTCGTTACCACGAAACTCCATCGTCACGGATCAGATCGCCGTCGTTGTCATCCCGGCAGGGGTCAGCCTTGGCAAACGATTCCTTCTACAGTCCGCAAGTAAACCGCTTAATCGTCTATGCTTTCCTTTGTTGACTTACTATGTTTGTCGGTTTCATATCTGCTTGTTATCTTGGTTGAGATCAACTTACTCCGGCACCCAAAATCATGCAATATTTCAACAAAGACTTGCCATGGTGCAGACTTTTCGGTGTTGGGAAAGACAAATCGAAACATCGACGCTCTTTAATTACGAAATCAATCGACTGGAAAGGGAACCCCCTGAACATTCCTTACCTCCAAACAACGAAGAATCTCCATCAAATGGGACTATTCATTGCCGATGCTCAGTCATTTTGTCGCACACTTAATCTCGCTCCACTTGGTTCCAATCATTTCAATCACATTTTTATGACCATCATCGATTCCTACTTTGCCTAAATTGCTTTTGCCCATAAATTTTCCCCCGTTCCTGCCAGCCAAACCTAGTTAGTCAATTCCAATGTCCTCTTCCAAGGACACTGGCTGCCACCAAATGCCGCTCATTCGCCAACGATTTATGTGGGCCACCCAAACTCCGTCAGCCACGGAAATCGTTTGAATCGCTCTGCTCGCAGGATATTGGTATGTGCGAAGCCAGAAGAATATAAAAGCAAATGGCAATAGAACTCCGGTCACGTTCGAAGTGGAAGAACCGAACCACTTTGGACTGCTGGACGTCTTTCAGACAACCATGTCTCCATTCATCAAAACATCGTTGGCTGGAAGGGCTAAATGATAGCAATCTCTTCCTGCGTCAAGTCAGTCGGCTCTTCCGTTAGTGTGTCAACTCACTTTAGCCTTGGAGTTAAAAGGAGAAAGTTACCATTTTTTTTGTTCGGGCTGGACAAACCTCAACTCATTTTTCAAACGTCCCCACAGAAGGGGGCGGAAACGAATCCCAAATGAGGCCAAGAACTTTGACCTTCGTCGGCGGATGTCACACACAGAAGTTCGATGTTCGGTTTTCGCGGTCGCCGTCCGTCACATGAGCTAGACTGGAAATCGATGGCGGGATTCGGAAGAGACTGAATGTGAGTGACATTTCCTGAAATCGAGTCATGAAAACGCTAGTTGTCGAGAATCCACAAAAAAAAAAAACAAATTGCTCCGCACAGTGAGAGGAGTAAAAACGTTGATTTATGGGATAAACGATATGAATGATTGATTGATTGATTGCCTGTTGAGTGATGGATGGTTTAATTAGATGGGGTTTTTCACGCTTCTGACGTTTTCTATGTGTTTTTCTCGGTTCTTTTTCAGGTTCCGGTTAATTTTTTGGGAGCTGTGAAGCAACGGTCAAAGGTGAAACGTGATGGAGGTAAGTCGGTTTTTGAAACACATAGGCAGGAAAGCTCCCGGTCTGACAATGAATACAGTTTTTGTTTTGTAAAATTTGACTTTATTCATCAACATAGTTTCCTTCAAGAGCGATACACTCACTCCAGCGTTTCTCTAACATGTCTATTCCCTTCTTGTAGAACGATTAATTTTTGACCTCAAAATAGGCGTTTTTTCGTCGATTACCTCTTGATTCTGAGCGATATCCTCTTCCAGACGAGCATTTTTTTAGGTCGTGATCGAACAGGTAGTAGTCACTGGGGACCAAATCTGGCGAATACGGTGGTGCGGAAGCAACTCGAAACGTAATTCGTGCAATTTAGCCATGGTAACCATCGACTGTGCCTGCGTTGTCAGGAGAAGCACTGTTTCCATCTGCATATGAGGATAGATTTTTTGTAGATTTCTTTGTTCAATCGAACCTATGTTGGCCCATGTAGCGATCGATACTGATGGCCTTTTTCAAGTAGTCGATGAACAAAATTCCACGTATCCCAAAAAATCAGTTGGGTTATGTTTAACACACGACCGGTTGATATGACGTAGACTACGTTAAACCGTTCGATTAGTTTCATTAGTCGTAGCAGAACATTGCAACGCAGGTACACTGAGATCTTTGGCGGCTTCTGTTTTTTTAACACGGTTTGTTTTCGGCGGTAGCTCCAGAACGGAACAACTTACTTTGGCCTCAT
>JASCZW010008779.1:0-47618 GCA_034211315.2 Aedes japonicus | reverse complement strand
TACTAGGTGGTCTATTTCTTTCAGTTTGTGGGGAAGACAGGTGGAGTAGCGAGGTATCAAATGAGATTTAGCAGTGGAGCGAAAGAGTAAGGAACACTCAATAGTATATTACGTACATAATCACAGCTGTTTATAGCAATTTTGCCTAAGAGTGAAGAGTTCTAAATGAATGTGAACGGTTTGGGCTAAACGTTTTGTTTACAAACATTAGCACGTGCACTTCCCCCCTCCCCTTAATTATTGGTAAAAAAAACCGTGCAGCCTACACTGAACCCAAACATCCTCCTTTTATCGAATGAATCCTCCGTCGATTGATATCGAAACATTGAAATCACATTTTCGAATGATAGATGCAGGCGAAGGACGATTTTCTAGAAACCAGATGATTATCCTTCCAATGTTGACCAACTAATAAATCGCGTAGTGAATTGACCTTCCGTTCAAATTCGAATGCATGCTGTATGAAAAATCGTCATCCCGAAATCGAATGCGTATTGCATTGGAAAAGCCCTATAACGAGAATTATTTGAAACTAGCTGATCCCGGTGCGAGCGTTGCTACGCCTGCAACTAAATGAATGAACATTACATAGAACTGACGCTTTTTTTTAATGAGTTTTTTTTTTTTGAGTAATAATGAGTTCAAACTTCTATCAGAACATTCTTCTTACCCATAAAATACACAGTTTGTGGCTTAGTTACCTGGATAATTCTCAGGATTGGTTGAAATTTGTGTTTGAATTCACCATACACCATACAAAGTTACATTTCTTGCATTCAAAAAACCCCGCATACCATTTTTGATTCCATTTGCTTGATTAGTTCTCAAGCTATGCAGAAATTTGTGTTTCATTTGTATGCGAGCCGGAAGGTCGCAGTTTGTCGCAGGTCTCAAACAATCATAAGAACCTTCCCCAGCCCCAAAAATACCTGCATACATATTTTCACTCCGATCGGTCAGGCAGACAGTCAGACAGAATTCCATTTTAATATAAACAAAAATCCTGTTTCCAATAACCCCCACCTGCCAAATGTGGTTTCATTTACTTGAATAGTTCTTGAAATATGCAGAAAATTGCGTTTCATTTGTATGAAAGCCCCCTCCCTTTCAGAGGGCAAAGGGGTCTCTCAACCCACCATAGAAATATGTCTGATTTTCAAAAAATTCCACATGCCAAATTTGATTCCATTTGCTTTATTAGTTCTCGAGTTATGCAGAAATTTGTGTTTCATTTGTTTGAGAACCCCCCCCCCCCCCTCCTTCAGAAGGCGGAAGAGTGTCAATGACCATAAAAACATTTCTCTCCTTCAAAAACGTCCATATGCCAAATTTGGTTCCATTTTCTTGATTAGTTCTCGAGTTATGCATAAATTTGTGTTTCATTTGTATGGGAGCCCCCCCCCCTCCTTCAGAAAAGGGAGGTGTCTCAAATTAGCATTGAAACAGTATTCATCTACAAAAACCTCCACATGCCAGATTTGGTTCAATTTGCTTGATTAGTTCTTGAGTTATACAGAATATTGTATTTCATTTGTATAGGAGCCCCCCTTTTCAGGGCGAAGAGGAATCTGAAACCATCATAGAAACCTTTCTTGCCTTCAAAACCTCACACATGCTAAATTTGGTTTCTTTTGCTTGGGGTCTCAAATCACCGTAGAAATATTTCTTGCCTACAAAACCTCCACATGCCATATTTGTATCCATTTGTTTGATTAGTTCTTGAGTTATGCAGAAAATAGTTTTTCATTTGCATGGGAGCCCCCCTTTCTAAAGGCGGGAGGGGTGTCGAACTATAATAAGATCCTTTCCCGGACCCAAAAACCACTGAATACAAATTTGCAAAGCAGTAGGTATAGTTCTCATGTTTATTCGAAATTTGTTTCATTTGTATGAGAGCCCCCCTTTTAAGAGGGAGGAGGGGCTTTGAACCACCATAAAAACATTTCGTGCCCTATAAAACTCGTCCATTCCAAATTTGATTCCATTTGCTTGATTATTTCTCGTGTTATGCAGAAATTTGTGTTACATTTGTTTGAGAGCACCCCCTCCCCCCTTCCTCATATGACGAAAGAGTCTCAAATCACCATAGAAACATTTCCCTCCTTCAACAACTGCCACATGCGAAATTTGGTTCCATTTCTCTTATTAGTTCTCGAGTTATGCAAGGATCTGCGTTTCATTTGAATAGGTCCCCCCCCTTTCAGAAAGGGGAGGGGTCTCAAATCAACATAGAACAATTTTTTGTCTTCAAAAACCACCACATACTAAATTTGGTTCCATTTGCTTGATTAGTTCTCGAGTCATGCAGAATAGTGTATTTCATTTGTATCGGAGCCTCCCCCCCCACCCTTTAGGATGAAAAGGGGTCTCAAACCAACATAGAAACATTTTTTGTCTTAAAAAATCACCACATGTTAAATTTCGTTCCGTTTGCTTGATTAGTTCCCTAGTTATGCAGAATATTGTGTTTTCTTTGTGTGGGAGCCCCCCCTTTTATGACGGGGAGGGTTCTCAAGCTTCCATAAAAACCTTCTTTGCCTTCAAAAACTCACACATGGTAAATTTGGTTTCTTTTGCTTGATTAGTTCTCGAGTTGTGTAGAAATTTGTGTTTCATTTGTATGGGAGCCCCCCTTTCCAGTGAAGGGAGGGGTGTCAAACCATCATAAGATTATTCTCCGGCCCCAAAAATCTCTGCATACAAAATTTCACGCCGATCGGTCCTTCCGCTCGCGAGTTAAATCGTGACAAAGGAAACCCCAACTCATTTTTATTATATAGATGAGGATGACAAACATTCCATTTTACATCATTCGGTAAGAACCTATCAATCGCTATAAGAACTGGTACCATCACGAATAAAGGATCAAACCCGCACGAAAGCCTAAGGAGTTATGTTAGTAAATTTACTGACTCCTTCAATTTTTTTGGGCACCCGTTGCAAACTTTACTCAACGGTAGTGAAAGTGTGATAAGTAATAATCTTCAGTGAAAGGGTTATAGTAAAAATCGCTTCATAAATCGCTAATGCTCTTCACAGTTTGGAAACAAACATCATATTGTATTGGGTCGATTGTCATACGAATCATGGATGATCGTCATATGGATCTAAACATAAGACAATCATCCGATTTCCGAATGCTTTTCGTTAAAGGGCGCAATCGAATTACTTTTCAGACGATCTTGGGACGATGTTTGGGTTCAGTGTAACGCATCATATCCCATGGCATAGAACACAGGTCTGGCAGTGTGAAACTAATCATCTCCTTTACTCGTTTGTTTTAAAATGGAACTGCGAGTTTGACATCACAGGCGCTATTGCATAGGTGTAAAGGAGACAGCTTCAGTCTGCCAGACCAGTATTTTACTTGATATGAATTAAATTAGTATGCGTTTAAACACGGTTGAAATTCTCATATACAGTATTGAGACCACCTGAAGTATTAAATTCACCTTGGTTTAGCTTTGACACGAGGTACAGACAATAGCGCACACGCTAAGACAAGAAAACCAAAAATTCGGCATAAAATACCGAAAATCGTACAAAAGTGCACATACTGAAATTATCGGTAAACATGGATTACCGAAATTTCGGTATTGCAGGAAAACCGGGAAAAACATTAATATTTACTTATTTTTGTACGGTAATTTTTACCGAAAATGCTAGCAACTCAATGAGAGCATTTTTAACCAAATTTAGGTAAAATATAACGATAAAATCTGTAAATCCACTTTACTGAAGAACTAAGTAAAATCAAACGTTTTGTTTTGGTAAATTATACCGATACTTTAGGTTTTGCTACCAAAACCTAATTTTCGGTAAAATTGAAACCGTATTTTCGGTAATCTGATCTTAGCGTGCAGGTAGCGGAAGTTTTCTCAACTTGACATAGGAGGGAAGGGCAGAATCAGAATAGGTCTCCCGAAACGAGTGTGTGGGAGTTACTTTTTGGCCCTCGTTGTGCGATACTTTTCTCAATCTTTGCACTTCTAGTATCTGTACTGGGGGACGCAGATGGTTCTTGAATCGGCCTACAGCCTGCTTCAACAAGCTTTCAGGGTTCAGACTTGCTTCGGTGACCACTAATTAAATCTCTACATCACGAGCTGGAACATACACTCTCTATTTCAGTGAAAAATGCTGGGAAACAGCCATTTCCTTAGCCTGCTTCAAATTAGAGACGATAACACGAAGTTTAGTGAATCTTACTTTTGTGAGCTGGCTAAGAATCGCTTCGTCAGATCACTATATCTGGAATTGAATCCTTGACTACGCTAAAGGGCCATACACCTATGTTATCTAAAACTCCTGGCGATGTTCATTCATAACCCATTCGTTTATCTTCTTTCACACTTTGAAGACACCATCTAGAGTTTGATTTGCAGTGTGATGTTTTTGTGTGGCTAAACATGTTCCGATTTCCTCAATATGAACCCCCGTCTTCTAACCCCCCGATTCTCATCACTTTTCAGCTACTCGAGACAAAACCTCCTGTCGAGCAATAGTTGCAAGAGCAACGAAGATTCATGCACTCTCACTACGATCAGCTGTACAAACAACAACATCAACAATCAAATCCAGCGAAACAACAGCAACGTGAATAATTTCAATAACAGTAATAACGCCTCCGGTAGCAGTGGCACTGGTGCAGGCGGTACCGTGGGCACCAAATTCGCACACAATTTGAACCGAAACAATTCCTTCAGTAATGTCAACCAGCAGAATGCATCCGCCGATTCCGGACCGAACCTGCAGCAGCCGAGTGTATCGGGACATCATCAATCGTCGCAGAACTTTCAAACGATTCCCCAACAGTCTCATCTTCAACAACAACAACAACAACAGCAACAACAACAACAACAACAGGATGGAACTCAGTTCCCACCGATGGGCCAATCACCGTTCCTTCAGCAGCAGCAGCAGCAGCTACAATCGCAAGCCCAACAGCAACAGCAACATCAACATCAGCACCATCACACTCCGTTGAGCCAGTCGACTTCGTTCGATCTGGGCGAGCTGCAGTTTCACACCAATCCGATCAATCTCGGCCTGGCGAACAAGAGCGGCCTTCCGAAAGCTAGTGGCCACAAAAAGTATCCTCTTTCGTTGCGGTCCTGCCGGGACGGGAGCAACATCGGTGGCGAGGGTAGCTCGAATTTCTACGGGGTGGGGGCGCATGCCGAAATGGTGAGCGATTTGAATCTTGCCACGGCGAGCAATTATCAACATGATTCCAAGTGAGTTCAATTGCGTTCCCGTTTGAGTAGTGGTGGATAATCGTATTTTTTCTCTCTCTCGTAGATCGACATCTAAGCTATTTGAAGCACTCAAGGAGAACGTCTACCAGGAGGTGAAGAATCTCATAACCGCAAACGAATCGCGCCCGCACTTCCTAATTCAGCTGTTCCGCGAGTTGCAGTTGATTTCTTCGGATCCACTGCGGCAGCGAACTCTGCAATCGATTCAGGAACTATACAATCGCTACATCGAGTCAACTCTTCAGCAAGAGCAACAGGAAGGCCACGTTAACAACGTGGGTAGCAACAATCTTCTCTCGTCAAATGCCACCGTCGGAGGTGGACCAGAAGCTAGTGGAAGCAGTGAACATCCTTTGACTGCCGAGAACGTAGAAGTCGTAGAAGTATCTCAGAACTTCACGAATGTTCGACAGCCGCAGCAACCGCCGTTTCCGTTTGCTCCCTCTGCGGAGAGTACGCCAATTACGGTGGCCGCTGGTGGAAGTGGTGTTGGAACGAGTTCAAACATGACCGCCCCTACCAAAGAGTTGGAAGGGAACGATCTCGGAGGAATTCCCAGCTCGGAGATCATTAGCATCATCATGGGGGATATTGTGGGAGTGATTAATTCCGTGGACTACATCAACGATTCGGTATTATGTAAGATTGCCGGTGTTATTTGCAATCACGCAACGGGGACCTCCAACGGGATGTTCCAGCAGATTCCTATTCAGCAAGGGCAGGAGCAAGGATTGTTAGGAAATCCAATGTTAGGGCCATCCATGGCTGCCTTTTTGACACAGAATGAGACTGATGTTATAAGTAGGGAAGATTTCCTGCGACATCTGGAGAGCTGGAATCGTACGGATAAGGATGAATTTATATCGAATTTAGAAAATCTGTTGAACAATATTTTGCTGAGGTCATCGGCTGCGGAAGGTGACGTGGTAGCAGTTTCTTCGTCCAACTCCAACATGAACGGAGATGAGGAGGGGCAGATGAGAGCTCAACAACAGCAGCAACTCCACCAGCAACAGATGCAGCATGATTCCCTTTCTAGTTTCAGCAATGGAAACAACAATACGACTGGCGATGTCAGTACCGACAACAACGAGACCCCAGCAGTACAGTTCCAGTCGTTCGCTGGCGTGAGTGGCGAGAATCCATTTTCGTCGCACGCATCCGCAGCTTCGGGTTCTGTGGGTGGAGGAGGATCACGCAGAGTTTATGGTACATCTGAAAGTGAGAAGATGTCCAACGGGGTCAGTAGTTCGAATGGGTATGCTTTGACAACGTACGACCTGGCGGAAGCGGATCAACTATGCGACATGGACAAGGTTCATCCACCGGGAGTGGCGGGTGGATCCTCCAGTGGTGGAGTAGAACAAATGCCACAAAGTAATTTCGATAACCGTTGGCGGATGCTGCAAAACGAGTTGGATGGAGATTTGGCGGATATCATGGAAAGAAATCGAATGGCAGAAAAGGTTGCCCAGGAACAGCAACAGCAGCAACTACAACCTCCACCACGTCGGAGACACAATGAAGGCTGGCAGGATGAGGATAGCGATGATCCGGAGGTATGACTTAGTAACAAGTGAATTAACGATGTTCTAATTTATAAACACTCCTTTCCTGAACAGCTGCCATTGTTCTACTGAGACAGGTACTACCTACCGTGTTACAACTGCTGTGTTGAATACGTCCGTCGCTGCTGGAAAGGCTCTCGATTGCCTATAGATTACCGAACAATAATGACGAAGATGATCTCAAGTGAAAATGAAGGTGCACAAGAAAAGGACCATGCTCTTAAGACCAATCAACTATTTCCCGTGCAGCGCTGTCATTGGTCCAGCGTGAGCGATAACAGCTCGTTTCTGTTGCATCTGTTGTGTGTGATAGTTTCTGTCCTATTCAAACGACGGCATCGTCTAAACTACTAAAGGAAGGAGTGAAGAAAGGAATTACTTAGGAACTTGTTGGCAAGTCTACAACCTGTCATAACAGCGCCAGCTGTTGGAGGAACAGCATTATCCTGTAGCGCGAAATATTTAATTTACGGCAAGCATTAGACATAAACTCACAGCTACATGCTATATGTAATCGGGTAAATGTCACATATGTTTAGAAAACCCAAGCAAAGCTAAGACTGATATTCGATTATGGGTAGCATGTATACATAGACACATACCATCGGCTCTCTGGAGCGGAATTTGGAACTTTTGCTTTGCTTTTGAAGCTCAATAACTGTTACATAGGGTAGTAAATGCCACCACAATCATACTCAGTAATATTAAAAAACATACCGGATCACAAATTACAGTAATATTATTCCCTAACGCAATGCAAAGTATGTAAGTTTATCTGTCCGAACTAAGTCCACCAGTTATTTTTCTTATTAAGAAATGTATCGAAAATAAGCTATCCACGAACATTTGCGTTGTATGCGTGTGTTTGTGATGGTTTAAATGTGTTCATCATAGCATACCGTGCGTTTGACTGTCATCTTTCGTTTGTTTACTTGTTTGCTCGGTTTAATTTCTTCGTTTTCAAAATGTCGCACATTGAAAAAGACGTGCAAATTAAGGCTTTGGACACATGGCTACGTGAAAAGGGTATAGCTTTGCGACAATTGGCGAAACGCTTTGGAATTCATCACGCGAGTGTAAGATCCATCATAACCAGGTCTGGGAAACACTGTTCTTTGAATGAATTAGGAAGAGGCAGAAAACCCGGATCTTCCAACCCTAAACTGGATCAGAAAGTGGTAGCTCTCATCAAAAAACTATTAGCTAATAACTGTAGTCACTAGATTCATAGTCTGGCGGATACAACGACGGGAGCCAATATGAACTGTCACTTGGCGGAGCCAATCGAGCATATCTCGAGTAATTCATGTTAAGGGCCTAAAATCCATTTATAAACAATGATTTTAAATATCGATTTCTCTTGAATCTAAAATCACTCTCGTGAAATGAAAGCAGCATTTGGTAGAAGAATGTTAGTTCTACCACATGAAGTAGGAGGATATAGTGGGATTCTCTTGATTCGTGAGAAATCAACGTTTAAAGTCATTGCTTACATATGGCTTTTAGACCCTCAACATGAATTGCTCGTGATATGCTCGATTGGCTCCGCCAAGTGACAGTTCACATTGACTCCCGTCGTTGTATCCGCCAGACTATGAATCTAGTGACTATACTAATAACGTCGTTCTGGAAAACGGCGATACACCGAAAATAGAGAAGAAGGAGAAAATGCCACCACTGTTTGTCAAGGGATTCCCAGAAGGCCTACTGGATAAGGTGTACTACTACATCAACAAGGGTCTACGGTGCACAATTCAACTCTGCTCGCAGGGTTACAAGCTGATGGTCTCGGCGCTACACGGTGGTTTTGCGTGGCCTTCCGGAGAAGAAGACGGAGGAACTGGCCGACGAATTAAGAGCCAATGGACTAAAACCGGTGCAGATCAACAAAATGCGTCGACATGACATCTCTCGAAACTATCGGGATCAGCTTTACCAGATGCACTTCGAGAAGTACTCGACGTGCACGAAGGACCTCCGAAATACCAGAGTCTTATTCCACATTGTCGTCAAGTGGGACCGCTGCCAACCGATCCACCGTGATGTCACTCAGTGCCAGAACTACCTAATGTTTGTGCATGGCACCAAAAATTGCCACATGGCGAAGCGCTGCGTCGATTGCGGCAAACACCACGGACCCGATGCCTGTGAGCGAATGGAGGATGCTGACCCGTTGTGTGCCAACTGCGGTGCGGCACACAGAGCAACCATCAGAGAATGTCTGAAGCTGGCTGAATTCCTAGAATTTCGCAGAAAATCAGCAGCCAACAACCAACCCGGCCATCGACGACGATCGGCCTTCTGTTCAGCATCGGTTCGCAGCTGCAGCAACCCAGTCATCCCAAAGGACCGTTGTACTCTGGTGCAACATCCGGTACGATCGATTATTCGGAGGAAGTCGTTGCAATTCTTACTCAGGTCACCATCATCAAGCGACCCTGCAGAACCCGTCCGGAACAAATTCAAGCCATGATTGCGTTTCTCAATGGACTGTGAACACATCCGAATAGCAAACTGGAACGCTTGCTCCCTGAAGAGTAAAAATATCGAATTCATCGACTTTCTTAATGAACATGCCATTATCACCGAGACGCATCTCAAGCCTGAAATCAATGTGTTCCTCCCAGATTTCCGTCTGATCAGACTTGATCGAACCAGTTCCGCCGGAGGGGGAGTCGCCGTCGCCTTGCGCTCCATCATCAACTTCCAGATGCTTCCGAGCTTGCAGCGTAACTTCATCGAAGCCATCGGAGTCAAGATCGAATCCACCGTTGGCCCTATCACTATCATCGCGGCTTATTGTCCTAAACAAGCAAGCAAGGAATAGATACGACTTTACGAAACGATATCATCAAGCTCACCCGGAGACAGGGGCTGTTTATTATCACCGGTGACCTAAATGCCAGACACGAAACCTGGGGAAACGCACGACGAAAAAAGAACAGATCCAGCTTACAGTAGGACCCGGAAGAGGGTCAGTACACCATCCTGGGCCTGGATACCCCCACCTGCTTGAGCAGATCCGGGGTCCGCTCAACAATTGACATCTTCCTCACGAACATGGGGAACAACATCGCCCAGCCGGTCGTGTACCTAGAACTCAGCTCAGACTACTATCCGGTGGTGTCTGACGTTGGTTCCTCAGTCATTCGGAATTCGGTAACCAGGCGAAACTACCATCGATGGGGGAGGCGAATGCGACAACATCGCTTTCGACATGCACCTTGAGTCGGTTGATGACATCGAATGGCAGCTGCAGAGCATCGAGTAAGCAATCTCCCAGGCCCGGAAGCAACATGTACCGGTGATTAATCAGGTGACCAACTCTGTACCCACTGATAAACACACCAAAGATTTAATACAATTGCGAAACGCCATCCGCAGGCAATACCAGCGAAAAGTCACTGTAATCGAGTGACCAAAATTATTAAGGCCAGAATGGTGGATCTTAAGAATAACAATTTTGCCGACAAGATCCGCTCTATCCCAGATTGTGCAAAGCCGTTCTGGAAGTTGACCAAAATTTTGAAAACTAAGCCAAGGCCCATTCCACCGTTGGTCCCACTAGACATCAATGGCTCTAAGAATCGCTTGATCACTCCTGCAGAAAAGTCTGCTGAGATAAGTCAACAAAGTCAACACTCCGTCAACTCCCATAATCTCGGACAAAACATCGTCAGTCCACACGAAGCTGCCGTTAGCGCGCTTATTACTAACATCCATCGCCCTCGCTTGTTGTTAACAAACGAATTCCACAACAGGTGCCGGCGGTTGGCTGACTGGTTCCAGTAATCCGGTATGGCTTATTTACCTGGTTTCGACAATTCGGTCGGTCGCGACAGTTCCCATCGCCTTTAGTGCCTTTTTCACGGTCCGGACGTATCGCTCGACCTGCCCGGTTGTGGCCGGATGATAGGGTGCGGAAAGCTTAGAATGACTTGAATTCTTCGGCAGTGAACTGTGGACCGTTGTCCGACACAATCGTTACTGGTGCTCCGTAGGCATCTAATAATCCACCGAGAAGATTGAAAGTTGCAGCAGTTTTGGTTGGATTGTCTTCCCAAGTTCCGTGTCTCTCGTCAGTTCGCAGTGGCAATTGTTGTTGTTGTTGGATATGCTGTAGGGCGAACTGTTCGAATTCGTGCTCGCTATTTCTTCCCTCGTGAAGGGACAAACAGTTGACATCAGATGGCGTCATGGAATTCGTGTTCTGACTGGTAGGCTTGTAGACTACGTCGATGTTAAAGTGAGCCAGGTAATCAACGTAGTTTGCCATTCGACTGATACACAGCGTTGGGAGGAACGTCTCGGGGTGTAGGATAAGCGTTAGCGGCTTGTGATCCGTAATAAGCGTAAACTTACGCGCATAAAGGTAATGAAAGAATTTCTTAACTGCCCATACGATGCCTTGAGCTTCCTTGTCGATTTGCGGATATCGTTGCTCCGTGGCGGACATGGTGCAACTGGCATTTACTATCGGTCGCTCCGTTCTGTTACACAGACGGTGTGCGTCCGTTGCTAGAATCAGTGGTAGAGTAGGGTCGTATTGCATCAGTACTTGTGGTGAGATCAGAACCTGTTTCAAGTCTATATAGGCGCTGTCTGCTTCGGGTGTCCATTTGAACTGATCGGCATGTTACGCAAACTCCTTGCCATTGAGGAGAGATTGGGGATAAATGCAGAGTAGTAGGTTGCCTTACCTAGGAACAGCTGCAGTTCTTCGGAGGATGTAGGACATGGTACCACGGACCACGGATGGATTCGACGTGCTTGTCCGATTTGTGTAAACCATGACGAACAATCCATGAAGATAGATTTCGATCGGTTGAGTTGCAGACCATTTTGCTTCATCCTGTCCATCGTTGCGGTGAGAGCTAGAAGAAGCTCATCGAAGTCTTTTGCGAAGATGATGACGTCGTAAAAGCTGACAACATGATCCAATCCTTGAAGAACAAATAGCCGGGATATTGGCAGCCCCATATACGGTTCTCGTGGGACGAATGAGCCCATGCGTCGTAGTGTTGAGAGTGAGCACATGGCAAAACTCATCGTCGATTGGGAGTTGTGCATAGGCATCGGTTACGTCCAGGTGACAATACAAGGGAGCTCCCTTCATTTGGTTAAATATCGTTTCAATCTTCGGAATAGGATGTTCGTCAATAATCATCCTTGAGTTGACGGTCGGTTTATAGTTATCGGTGATTCGTTCTTCTTTATGACAATATGGGTTGGCGGTGCCCACTCGGAGTACTCCACCTTTTCGTAGAATCTCGAAGCCAGTTTTTTTTTATCGATCTCGTGTCTTCGCGAAAACTGGAGATACTCCAAGCTTCAAATGAACTTTCGCTGCTGGTCCTACAAGTTTCCTGGAACTTCGCTGAAGTTGTTGTCAAACTTGTCCAGGAGTTTCGACTTGTGTTTTGCTTCATCCGGAGTAAGTGCGGTGCTCGTAAGAAAGTTGTCGGACGAGTCTGGAGAGAACATTCAATGAATCTGGTCAGCAAAGTGAGCAGTGAGCAATCCAGTCGCGCCCGAAGAGAGACTCGAATTCTCCGGACACGACGTATAGATTGAGTCTTCGCGTAGTAGCTCCGATTGAAACATGCACAGGGAGACGACCAAGACAGCTGATGCGATGACCAGTGCACAGTGCACACTTAAAAATTATTCACGGGCTCGGCTAAACATTTAGCTGAATTGACTTGGCATTTTTGTATTTAACTGATAACTCGGCAAAAAATCGAACGATGCCGAGTCTCAGCATCACTTCAAACTGAAATATCGGGTAACATCATTATTAAACCGATTCTCGGCATCACTAGGAGCCGAGCACAAACGTTAACCAAAATTAAACCGACCTCAGTTGCCTATCATGCTGAAATATCGGTTTAGCAGTGGTGTAAGCCGAGGTTCGGCTTTTCTTTTTATGTGTCAACCGCCATGCGCCATATTGTTTTCATTCGCAAGTGGAGTAAGTCATATGTTGTTTGTGGAGCGGTGAAAAAACATACATTTATTGGCACTACATCAATTATACTGGTAAAACCTCTTCAATAATTCTACGCCGATTCACCAGGTTCATGGCTGCTTCTCTCCATCCTCGGTTGCACCCACGCTCTCCAAGTCTTGGCTTACCTGATGCGTCCATCTAGCTCGCTGTACCCCACGCCTTCTTGTTCCAGCCAGCCAGCGGATTTGACGCAAAACATCATCTATGCAGGCCTATAGGCATGAAATATTCAATATTTCGATGAAAATCTTATCCAAAATTTCGAGTATTTACACACAATATAACCGAAATCTCGGTAACCCTCATTTTTGTTTGTTTTGAATTGTAACCGGTACATCAGTTTGCTCATGCCGAGATTTCCAGCTAACTAAACGAGTTTTCAGTTTGACCCAAACCGAGATTATCGGTTAACATAAAAAAGCCGAGATCGAAACCGAGAGGTCGGCTGTGCGGATCTCGGTTTCAGAAAGCCGAAACTCGGCATAAAATTCTAAGTGTGTGGGCCAGGAGACGAAATTAGCAAGACAAAACCTCTAGCGCTTTGAGCATGCATTTTATCAAGATGATTGCTTGAGCATTGTTGCTCAGTTTTATCTGCGCCACAATTTGGTAATAAAAATTAGTTCCAATTAGTTCCAGTTAGCTGCGATACTAACTTTTTTATTTCGCCTTCTAGCGGTTTGATGTCTTCGGCAAAGTTGTAGAGCATATAATAATAAGAAAGTTTGCCGAAGACATCAAAGTTCTATGTCTACAAATAACAAAGTTACGATTAGTTTTGTAAAATTTAACTGAAATTTACGTTTTTTTTACTAATTTTCATATTTTTGTCAAATATATTATTTTTGATACCGTTTATGTGTTGAACCTTATCATTCGCGTATGTTTAGGAAGAGTTCGTATAGTTTTGGGACATAACAAGCGAAATATTAGCCAAAACTTTGAAAAATATCATGAATTTCAAAATTAATTTTCTCAAAAAATTGCAAGTTGTTGCAAAAAATTACTCATGTTTCAGAAAGTACCATATGTGACCTTTCAATTCTGAAATTATGCCCGATACATATTTTGACATATTTGAGATATCTGGATTAATTATAATTAATATTTTTGATCTAGCAACTATTTTTTATTTTATATTTACTATTATTTCAACAGGTTTTGTACGGATTCTGGAAATTGATTTTTATCGGTTTGAGGAAACTGTTTTGTGAGTGTCATCACGGGGTCAGAGGTTAGCAAAAGTCTTCTAAATACATCTTCGATGTTCGCCAGGCGACTGAATTGTCGAGAATGGTGCTCCCGAAATTTTCTGATCGATTTGTTCCGACGCTCTTGTGCTTCTTCCGACAATAGTCCAATAGTTATAAACTATGTCGCCCAGTGGGATAAATTTTGTCCGCGACACACAGTTTTAATTCTTCTACTTTTTCTGACAGCTTGCATACATTCGTAAAAGTTGCAAGTTGAAATTTTGAAGAGTGATAATAAGCCTTAAAAAAACGTTTCGGAAGCTGCCAGCAGTAAGCGGTTGGATCGAGCCAAGATGATCCTCTCTCGGCACGCTGGTCAGGACGACAAACTGTTCGTGCTGTATTCGCATAATGTACAAAATGATCGGGTGTGGTCGCCAACAGCATTCCTGAATCCAATATAAACATCCCTCGTTTCCAAAGTGCAGCGTCGGTGATAGTTTGGGGGCAGTATGCAAATGTGGTAACCCGCCCGGTTCAGAAAGGGGCATGGGCGCGTTCTTTCGAGTTGGTCGCGGCAGGTTTCATGTGTAAATGGGCTGCCCCAACAACGTTCAAAAGTGCCTGAAGCAAATGGATAGCTTGTAATGATCACTTGAAAATGCGATGGGGGATCATTGCCCTGATATTCCGAAATGTAGCACGTTGTAAAATGTGTCTTGCCTTCTATAACCTAACAGGATGGAATTGAGTAAACGAATACTCATCAGGAATGATTTCATACGCATCCGTTAAACCATTCTGAACGGCCGTTGTGAGAATATCACCATGAAAACCTCACATGCGCATAGCGCGTTACCAATCACTAATGCTTTTTTCTGTTCTCTTCCCTATCCTATGACCGCGAGCAATACCAAAATCCTAAAGTCAACTCTTCAAAATGTAGGGGTGGACCCACGGTAACACGGACCCACAGAAACCCCGAGACAACACAGTTAAGCACGGTATAAACCCTAACCAATTTTACTTTCAGCCAAATTTTCTAACACAAGGTAAGTAATCATATGACCACTACAAAATATACTAAATATCCATGACATACACCCTTACTCTCGATTTCGTTCGAAAGTATGTCAAATTCGTATTCTTGTTTTCGTTCGAAGTAATTTGAACCATTCGAACTTTCGAACATCGTTCGTTTGAACGAATTGTCTTATTCCCATTTTCGTTCGAATGGGTCGGTTTGTCTGTTTGAGAAACGTCACTTTTCCCTAGCGAATCGCGTATACGTATAAGATAACAGAGCTGGCAATGATGTTTATTTGGTACTAATTTTTAGTTATAAGCAATTACAAAATGAATTAACCGAACCACGGATTGATTTCAAACAAAAATAATTAACAGGTAAATGTTATTAACAGCGGATTGCTTCATTGTGGTGAGCTGATAACTTTTCAGGAAGTATGTACAGTGACTTGTAACTTTAAATAACCGAAAAGAATCTAAATTGGCAACAACAACAAATCCCCTAAATCATGTTCAACAAGGAATTGAGCAGCAAAATGAGCTCGATAGCCTGCCGGTTGTGCTTGGCTGAAGAATCTCTTGAATACATTTTCAAGAGCGAGAATCTAAGCGTGTGGATATTGGATTCCCTCTCGATTGTGGTGGGCGAAAATTTGATTCTACAAATTCAGATCCCAATATCGTAATATCTATCTGTCTAATTTGCAGGTTTCCAAAAACGACTAAATTAGCATTTCTATCTACACTGACTGTCGAAAGCGTTTGCAAGAATTCCACGACTACCAGTTGCGTTGCCTTGAAGTGCAAGGTTTTCTACTACGGAAATTATTGGCTGTTGAAAAACCGGAGATAGCTCTTCAATATGAACCTAAGGAACAAGCGACATGAACCTGTCGTAAGCGAGCGATCCTGTTTTGCCACTAGAGGTTTCGGAACAGAGCCTGTCTTTACTGTCATATAAAGGGCATTCATTTGCGCAATTTGCAACAAGAGATTCGGCACATCGTGAGGAAATGGGACGTTCAGTTCTGGATCAAATGAGTTTTTTGGATTTTCTCAATTTCAACTGCAGAAGAAGAACCATGAAATTCGTGAGAGGAAATATCTCGGTTCGATGTGTAGTCTTCTGTACTTTACTTATCGTATTCTACAATGCCATATGAAGACACGTCGTCGGAATAATGTGCGGGATCAGACCATAAAATGTGTTGATGGAGGACAGGCTATTTTAGAATGTAATGGAATACAAAGTAGCATTACTACGGTCAGCGGTGAAGACAAGTTTGACCTTCACGAAGACAGTTTACTGCCAGATGAGGAAAAGCAGCTTTGATCGACTTGTGATAAAATTTTCTCCGTAGATCGGATGGAAGCCCATCAGAATTGGAACCAAGGTTTGTATCTTTTAGAGCTTAATCATTTAAGAGTTACAACATATCTTAGCTGGGACAGGTCTTCGATTTTTCCTATGCGAACGTGGCAGCGAGGCTCTTAATTTTCACTGTTGGCAAAAACGACTGCAGCAGAGTTCACGATAGATTCGAATGCGAGATTTGATACATCTTTTGGTCTAAGAAAACACAAGATGGACATGCACCGAAAACATTCAATTGCTCGACTTGCAACAAAAAATTTCTGAGTTAATTCATGAATAATCAATTTTTCAGAGAGCGTCTTAAACTTCACACCATGCTCGTTCATGATCGTGAGAAGAATCATGCATGTCCGAAGTGTAGCAAATCATACTGCTTCAAACACGAACTTAACAGACATTTGCAATCGTTGAAGTGGAGTTTTTAAAGAGGAATCCGAACAACCTAGCAAAATTCTAAAAACTATCGAGAAACTGGAATGTCAAAAATATGATAGAATATTGCTCGAAACGGACTTGGAAGCTCATCTCAATTGGCACTCAGGTCAGTTTCAGGGGTTCTTAGTGATGCATGTCTCAAACCGTGAATTTGTATTGTCAACAGGTCTTTGGTCCTACAAATGCGAACGCGGCAGCGACGATCAGTGTTTCAGAAGCGAAGAGTTACGACAGAATCATTATCGATCGATTCATGACGATTGTTTGTGTAATATTTTCCTTAAGAGGCTTCGTTCCAAGCAAAGATTGACACATCACAAAACAAGCGTTCATAGAGAAAAAGCTTTCTCCTGTTTTGGTGGAAAATCGTTCACGCAAAAGTATATGCATTGACGAGAAAATACCACGACTTTGTTACTTTACAAGCTACGTTAAAATACCGTCTAAGGCGACACATGGGACAAGTTCACAAAGACCAGACGTATCAGAGTTGTCCAATCTGCAGCAATGTCTCTACCAGTACACATGACATGGATAAACACATGGAGACGCATGACAGCAGCCAACTAAACGAGGAGCCTCTCGAATTGGATGATCATTTTGAGCTGGGGTGGTAAAAATCGAACTTTGTGAGGATGACGATGAGCCTATCAAAGCAGAAATTCATCAAATCAACGCAGCAGTTCCAAATGCCGAATCAATTGGATCGTGAGGATTAAAATTAATTAAACAATCCCCTTATACCTAGTACTTGGAACGGTTGTGTTGAATGTGAACTAGCCCACATATGGCTTTCAAATATGTCCTTTTACCGACTTTCAACCGATTGATTTTTCATACTGTATTGTACCATTCGGACACGCCAGACATACTTATTTGTCTAAAAATAATTGCTTACCACTTCGATCTGCATGACACATTAGTTTGACTCTCGACAAATTATCGTAACTCAGCCTTATTACCTTATTATCAAAGGAAGCCAACAAAAATTAACGAAACCAACCCCCTAAATCGGATACCCGCTGATATTTGGCTCCTCCTTGATCAACGGATCCAACATGTGCTTGTGGACGTACTCGACCGGTCCGCCGTATTCTTCCGCTTTCCGCTTCACGCTGTGACTGATCGGTCTGAATCCATGGTACTTCCGCACGTGCAATGTATAGTTGGAAACAATGATGTTTCCGGTTCGATCTTTCGACAATTTAGCCTTGGTGCTACACAGAGGGCAGAATACGTGTGCGTCCGAAACGCCCTGCTCCGAAACGGCTTGAATGTCCAAGTTATCCTGAATGATTTTCAGATAATCCAGGAGAATCTCCGCTTGATTGTTGCTGAAATAAGTAGTTTTAATTTTTTCAAGCTACCTGAACCTAATTCAAACACAAATTCACCAGAAATGTTCTCATTTAAATTTATTTACAGAACAATGTTGACCCAAATCTCAAGTACCACCAGATATGTCAGTGAAAACTTGATTATTTACATTGATTTGACAACTCGAGTATCCGAGAATTGTCAAATCTAGCACTGCTCTATGTTTCGAAATGTTTAGAAAAGTCAATGTGCATCGGATAACACTAACACTGTTTACGATCGAAAAAAGTTTCGTACGAACGGGGTCGAACGAAAACAAGAATATCTTTTTCGAACTCGTTCGTATTGAGTCGTTCGAACGAAGCATGAATACGGCCGTAAACA
Source organism: Aedes japonicus (assembly GCA_034211315.2). Lineage (NCBI taxonomy): Eukaryota > Metazoa > Arthropoda > Insecta > Diptera > Culicidae > Aedes > Aedes japonicus. Next base: position 29,052 of record JASCZW010008779.1, on the reverse strand, counting down.
AGAATAAGGGTGATAATATATAACGGAGAAAGGGAGGGACCACCTGGGCACCTTAGTGGAACGATATGGATAGAGGGCATGGGACTGTCTCCTCCCTATTGTTAACATTTTGCGGAACGAGGGCGGGCTCTTCGATCCCACCTATTAGGTTTGTTCTGGCAATCGAGGGCTCGATTCTAATGCTGTGGGTGTGAACTTGCTTTTGGAAGGAGATTCTCTTCCCTATATTCGCGGGTTCCGCGTAAGTGTATCTGCTTACGGTCCCACCCAAACTTTTTTTGCCCTTCTCACAGGAGCTTGATGGTCACAAACAACAATAGAATCCTGATCAAATCGTTTTTCAGATTATTCCACTGCTATGGAAAGTTATCTCGGTAGTCAGCCTTATTCTGCGTGGCGTGTGAGTCGAGACGACTGGCTCTCATATACGAGGTGACCATTGTCGCCTCGTGTGAGGTGACTCTCCATTTGATTTGCACGGAGAGTCACCTCACACGAGGCGACAATTGTCACCTCGTATGTGAGAGCGAGTCGTGTCTGTGAGAGCCACGCAGACTAAGGGCATCTTCAACGGCGATCCAAATCGTGGATTGGATTTATTTTTTTAGACCAAACGCAAAACATCGCTGCACCGGTGTTGTAAATTTTGTTTTATACTGGATCTATTTTGGATCATTTTAAAATTGGTATATGTTTTGATCTATTCTTGCAGCTATTTGGAACAAGAAAAATACCGTTCCAAAACTCTACACGGTACTTGATATTACCAATTAGTGTGTAAAATTTCAGCTTTTACTAAACAATAACTCTATTTGATTGAGTATGTTCTGAGGTATATTTGTGAGCCGAAAAGTAACCGTGTTTGCTGCGTGTGATGCTGGCGGTGGACAAAAAGTTGTGTTGCTCGCTTCGGATGCTGATAATAACCTCTAGTTGCTCCTGGTGCTAGTGAATTGCCTTGTCGTTTCATTCCTAAATAACGAATGCTTGTCTTAGTTTACAGCCACTGCATTTTCGAAATGTGGAGGTTCCGAGATTCCGAAAAGTATTTTGATTGCTCGGAAATGAAAAGTAATGAAGTCTTCAAAGTAAACAATCTGTTCATTGATAGATTGGTCATGATAAACACTTGCAAACAGCTCATACAGATAAATTTTGGAGTGGAGAAGCCTCTTGTTGACTCTAGTTGTCGCATAATGTCCAGGAACACCTCCCTTGGCATGCGGAAACGCAGAAAGTGCTTCTCGTTGTAGGTTTGCGTGTCGCTAAAGTAGTCCTGAAACAGGTTCTGATGACCGGAACGGAAATCACAATCGACGTTGGGGCGTCATCCAGGATGTGATCCTCTCCGTTTCGACTCTTGTTTATCCGCTGCCAAACTACAAATCAGCATTATCTAATATTGTTATAATGATATGCAAGCATTCACACACTCACCTTCGGCAAAACGAAATAACAAGTATTCCTTGTCGTCAGCTAACGACGCACTACTGGCATTAAAAACTATTTGGTCAAACTAATCAATAGCAAAATGTTTGTAAAAAATCTCTGAAAAAAAACTTCTGATCTCTGATGTTGAATGATCGACAAGATGACAGGTGTTGACGAGTTTAACAACAAGAAATAGAACACCGGTGCGGGGAACGCAAAGTTTGTATATTTTAGCTAGTTCTATTCAAGTTTCACTGATGCAAAACAGGTATAAAGTTGATCTAAAAATAGACCGCCGCTAAAGATGCCCTAAGGCTCTTTTTTTTCATCATCATCATCATCATCAGAATGCAAATGTGGTAAGCTTCCCTTGGTGTTTATTAAAAAAAAACGTCAAAATCAACGTGGCATACTACAAAACTGGGGTTCCGGAGAGGGTTGTTGCCCCTAGAAGGTTTGTGACCCTGTTGTCGAAGTTGAACGAATACAAGGTCAGTACCTTGAACCAGTTCAAGACGGTAATCTGGTACGAAAAGCCCACGCGACGCGTTCGAGAAACGTTTGAAGCTCGTGAATGGGAGGTCCTTCCAAGAGAAATGTAAACGTTCCTTTTTTCAATTAGTTCGTTTATTTGTTAGGCTCAGCCGTGTAAGACTTTACGGAGCCGATATTCAATATTGTTATTAACAAAGTTTTATTTTTCTATTTTAGAAAAATTGGGGTACCAATTTCTCGTGGCTAGCTCGAGGTTAACCGTTCACATTATCGTTTGGAAAAGGCTAGGTTATCGTTTGGAAAAAGCTAGGTAACTTATTTAAGGTATTAGTTGCTGCTCATGGTTACGACATCTACCAAAACCTCGGTCCCTGTAGTCCCTTTCAGGATCTAAGCCGCAGCTGTGTGACCACAGCTTGCTGGGCAGGTACAATTAGCATAGAAACAGGATAATATAACTGGGACACAATGGCAGGGAGTTTACGATAACATATCTGCATTAAGACACAATCCTAGAGGGTTTGAGCTGTTTAGTGGAACTTTTAAGCCTATATGATGATTGGCGGTGAAGGTTCCTGGTCTACTCATCAGACCAGCAGATATTGGAGAAAAGTTCGGATAACTAACTGCATTAACCTAAGTTTCGACATAAAAAAAAATCCTTTATTAAATCACTTAAAAGCACATTACATTGCATTCCTCACAGATAAGTTATCCTCGATATGCTATCACTCATCTTCCATTAAGTCGTATTTGAAACATTGTCGCGGCCCTTCCTTAAACAATCATACATTTTATTGTGTTAGTAGGACTCAGAGTTATCTATTCTTTATTTGTTCAATTGTAAATCAAAACTTAGCTAGCCTAATCAGATAAAAATAGTTTATCCGAGATTGTATCAAATTCTTACATTCTAGTTGCACAGGTCGAAGGAATAAAACTAAGAAAAAAATAATTCTAGGACTAATGAAAAATAAGGCTTGGATTCCATTTTCGTTGGAACTTTTTTGAACATTCGTAGGAGGGGATGAAAAAAGGTACAATGGTTTGAACTTGCGTTAAAGAATCAATTGGTGAAAGTGTGTGGTAGTCGAACTTATCTCTCTACCGAAAACTATGTACACTCGTAAAATGTATAAGAATTGTTTATCATGGACATGGTTAGTTATGTGTCTGTGTGGGTCATATATCGTAAGCTATTGGGAACCCCCTCGGTCGTTTCAACACGACAGATAGAACCCGGACCCATGTAAGCTGATGAATAAATCCTCGAGCTCTTGGCAGTTGTCAGCGGAGCGATTGGGATCAATCTGGCGGTGAGCGTGTCTATCCGCTAGTGCCATGGGGGAAGGTGAGCAAGCACCGAACAAACGATCTGCAGGAGGCGGAAAAAGAACAATAAAGAGAAATGTTTCAGAAAATTAAGGGGGGGGGGGGAGGTTTGGGAGTTAAATAAATTCGATTACGTTGGGTGATGATAGATTGTCGTGCGGAGAGGGGGAACTAACCTACGGGGGTGGAATTAGTGCTAGTCTTAAAAGGTGTTTAGAATACAATTGAGCTAATTTTAGCAGCTAAAATCTTCTTGCAAACGTTGAGAGAAGGCGTTGTTGGACCCATAAAGGGGCGGGTCACAGCTTAGAACCGCGTTCGGTTTACAGCTGTTGTAGTGCTGTAAGGTAATTGTTCTAGATCATGTGGGACATCATGCAGCGACTTGTTTCAGTATATTTACTTTTCGGCTGCAGGACTGTTTGCGACTGCGGTGCTGCTGGCATCGGTGGGGTTGCTGGCATCATTGTTTGTTGCAGCTGTTGATGGTGTTGGTGCAACTGGAAACCGTTGAAGGTGGTGGTGGTTCCCGGAGATCCATTGAATTGGTGAGTAGAAAATGTATCCATCGGTTGATCGTGGCATTCCATCTGCTGGACAGGTGTCTGAGGCCAGCTTGGAGTTTGGGTGAAACCTGGAAAGATGGTAAGAGCTTTATTATTTGCTTCTACTTGAGACAAATTCGCAAAAGTTTTAGCTGTAAGCTGGGAACAAAGCGTTTCCTCTTTAAGCCTCGAAAGCTCTTCGAAGGAACTGTGGGATGAAGTTCACAGACTAAATGGCGACAAAAGTAGGCAACCTGTAAACCTCCGTATCATTATCCAAATCAGCGATAATCCTTTCATTATATGTCCGAATACCTTGCAGATAATTTTTCCCAGTCATTTTTCTCCTTCAATTACTCTCTACAATTCTAAACCCTAAAAACAACTAAAGAATCTTCCCCTATCTGATTCGAAAACGACAATAATCTGGATCATAACCAGGATTTCTCTTACGATCATCCTCTTCTCAAGAATTTATGGTTAAACCATATTACTATCCATATTCAACAATATTTGGAACAAAGGAGAAATAATTGAAACCCGAAAAGAAGACCTAGTCATTCCGATCCCAAAACCAAACAATGCTCCACTCAAAAAAATCGACACGTTGTTTCCACGTGAAATTTCACGTAACTTTCACCTGAACACGTAAGCAAATCTTCTTCAGTAAAATCAGGTGAACATTACGTGCCAGTGAGTTGTACGTGAAAAATCACGTAACATTTATGTGATTTTCACGAAGAATGTGGAGTTACGTGGAAATCACGTAGCTCTTACGTGAATTCCACGTACTTAGTACTGGTTTTGGCAGTGGACGAAAATTACGTGCGTTTCACATGGAAACAACGTGATGATTTTTTTTGAGTGTCGAAATAGTGCTGATAGCTTCCTTACCATCACCCTTTTAAGGGATTACGCTAAAGCATTCTCGACGGCAGCCATTACCTAAAAATTTGGAATCTGTTCTAGATATTGAATATTTAATCACATCAGTTTGTATGCTTACTTGTTGTGGGCAATCTGATGGAGTTCGATTCGATGTTCATTCACTAACAATCGAGATTTATAAATTTAAAATAACAAGGTGGGTTATATCAGGGATATAACCGCGAGATTTTCGTTGGACCGCGTTGGTCTCATATTACTATAAGAAAGAGCAGCTTCTGTTCTTTCTTTTGGTTGTGTAAGATTTCAAATAAAATCAGTAGTTTTTATGCGATTGCGATTTGAAGTGAGAAGCTTGATGTACGTACTATCGAGGTATACCTGTAATGGTATAATTCAAATAATAAGTACATACCATAACACATATGGGTTGATAATTATTGAACAAGGTACTTTGAGTATTTGGTTACATATGAAGTTGTATAATCTATCAACTCTTAAAATCCAAATCTTTGCTATTATTATGGGTTTTTTCTTTGTTGTTTCTCAATAGCATAACGCTTCCGCTTGCGAGACTCCGCACCGTACTTCGATTGCCTTTGCTGAGACATTTGTCTGAGATAATATAGTAGTCAAACTGGACAATGAAATTTTAACTCTCTTTTTTATGCTCACAGAAAATCAAAGCATTAGAAAAGTAAGAAAATCCAATGAAACAATTCAGCTCCAACGTATGATTAGGGCGTATCTACTTTTCTAAACAGACACTTCGTTTGCTCAATAAGTTGAATACAATTTCTTCAAATTGAATATATCAGTGGATAGAGATAAAGCTTCTCTTTCTCAAAGAGTGCTTAATTTGTATATGTGTATCCATTGTATATGTGATAGGTTAAATTATGAAAATTTTACTCTAACAAATACTTTTTAAAATTGATCGTCCTGAAAAGGACGGTGATAATATAACGTTGGAAAATAATTTTAGGGTTTTTTTTATTATGACGAATCTAATATTGAGAGATTCTCTTTGAATACTTTCTCTTTCATTCATATTCCAATCATCTCTCCATTTTTCAGTCTACTATTTGTAGTGTATACAAACCAGGACTATTGTGTTTCGATCTGTACTGAAGGATCCCTCGAAAGTTTTATAACGACGCTGTAATAAATGAAAGAGAGCAAGACCGGAGACAATCTCTCAATGTTAGATTCGCCCTAATGAAGAAAAAAACCCGAGAAATATCCGGCATTGCTTTGTCTACCATACCACAACCAGACGGACCGTGGCGGGAGAGCAAAGCCTCGTTCGAACCGGCAGCATGAAGCTACTTGCGAACAATGAACCAATTTTGTTCGCCCGCGGCTATATACTAGCGTTGATAGCATAGCCAAGAAAGAAGGGAGTCACGAAAATGCAGAACGAAACAAATTGATTAATAGGGGACGGGCCACAATTGAAAAATCAGAGACCGGCAACAAAGCAAAGTTATTTTGAAGAAGAAGACGACATTTGCTACCCGTTTCCTACGACCGTGTTAGAGAAAACAAATATTTCAACCTGTTGATATGCAAATTGAAGAAAAATTGAACTACTTCTACTAATAGAACTTCTTTCAAATTTCGATGCGAAGTTTTTTTTGAGAGTTTTACTGATCAAATGGCGCATGAAAGAAGTCATTCATTCTGTTCTTTCACTTTTGCGTAACGCTCTCATTTTTCAAAATTTTGGAATGCCACCCGGTATAGAAAAGAGAAACTGACACCTCATCGTGATTCATAATTTGACTTACAAACATCTAGTCTAGCTACGAGTCAAGACAATTCATTCCGAAAGCCAACACGCCACAATTTTATTTGTTTACCTTCACGTATGAACCATAAAAAAACGCGTTAATGAAATGTTACCATTTTCTATATTATTATTCGTCAAAGCTAGTTCAGCGCGAAGTAAAAAATGCGATATACGTGCTAATATACGTGTCCAATTATAGTCTAGCAGAGTGAGAAACCCCAAAATCTAAGCAACATAAGCAAAATAGTGACGAATGGAAATGAGCTCAAGACCTGTTTTTTTAGTGCAGGAATGGTCTCACAAAGTTTATCTATTCGATACAATTGAACTGTTCAAAGGAGTATGACACTTATTAGTGTTTTGAAGATACCGTATGAGTGACAATGTTTGCACCATTGAGCAATATTAAAATTTAAAAAAAAATTACGATCATTTTGGTTACGATTTTGTTTATTTATTCAAAAGGGAGATGTTCCTAAGAGTCTTAACATATGTTAAGCACAACTTGTTTCAAGAGAGCATAAAAATCACTCTTGAAACAAATTAGGGATAGTTTTGTATGGCTATGAACCTCAAAATCATACACAACAGCAACGCAAAAAGCTCAAGCGTGGAGCCTATTTGCAATTTTACATTGCTTGTACAGAGCTGCAATAGCATTTTTTACAACTTTCAAATATTGTAAATCGCGTTGCAACAAAGTGAAATTATACCGATGTTTAAAAGAACACGAGGATAACTTTTTTTTAATGGATATCGTTATCAACCAAATATTAGTGATCAAAATATAGAGGAGTAATATAAACAGAAAATCGTGTTGAAACAAGTTTATTTTTTAAACGCTGTCATGTTTATGGATCAATATTCTATTCTACCACGAAAAATATAAATGCCCTTGAATAAATCCGAAAGAATAAAGCGTTGATTTAGAACTTGAGCAAGAACAATTTGTGTAAAATTATGTTTACATGTAGAAGAATCAGATATTTGATCCATTTGAAGAATGATAAATCGTTACAGGTTCATGTTAGGACCAAACTATAGAGGAATGAGTGAAGTTTTAAAATCTCATTTTGTATTGCAAATTTTTGGTATAAGGCATCTACGGCCAAACCAAATACACTACTGGCATAAATAACTATGAATCTATTCTTAACACGTGGAGTGCTTCTGTTATATGTATCTATGTAGACATCTTTAAATTATAAATATCTGCACGATAGCAACAGTAGTAGTTTGAAAGTGCGGTTTCTTTGTTTACGTTTGAGTGATTTACCTAGAATTTAAAACTCATGAATTCCACATAGGGTAGGTAACGACTTAAGCACCCCGAGACCCTATTCCAAGCAAGGGGTTAACGTTAACCTACAACGCTCATTTTTTGCAGTATGGTGCTTCACTAGATGGAGCACCATACTGCAAAAAATGAGCTTGGAATAGGGTCTCGGGGTGCTTAAGTCGTTACTTACCCTAATCAAATATTAATAAATTCGATATTAAATCAATCTAGTAGCTGATTACTTGTGCAAGGAATATACATAACGTCCAGAAAAGATGATGCTTCACTGGTATACCAAGTAAAACAACAACGTCCCATCCGTCTTCAACAAAAATTGGTTGTGCAGGTAACTGAACAATTTTTACATTTTCAATTGTATCACAGAAATGCGGTAATTTATATTACATAAACTTTAGATAAAGTACCATCTTAAAATAAGTGGTGATTCTTAGTTGTTGTGAAACAGTTGTCGGAACACCGAATAAATAAGACCATCTGATTTCCTTTTTTCATATGAATGTAACTTTAATTTCATAAGTTTACAGTTTTGCAGCTGCCGCAACTAGAGCTTTAAAACACGGTGTTCTACTACACGCTAAGATCAGTTAACCCAAATATGGGTAAAGAATACCCATAATCGCAAAAAGTGCACATACCCATTAATGGGTACGTGACTACTTACCCATATTTGAGTATTTTTTTCCATACAATTTTACTCAAATCTGGGTAGAGTCAACTTTACCCATAAATGAGTATGTGCACTTTTATGCGATTATGGGTAAACTGAGCTTAGCGTGTACGTCAACAATATTGATACTAAACAACTTTAAAACAACTTTATTTTGATTATTTGCTCATATGATCAATCGATTATTCCATATTCAAAACATTAGGATTCCGAAATTATTGCTTTGGTTTTGATTTAAATAAGCCATTTGAAAAATCTACAATCAAGTACTGATACATTGAAAGTTTTACCAATTTCAAAATGTTACTATGTGATGAATACATTTGGTTATTGTTGGGAACATAGCAAAAATTATATCCTTATAATTGGGTCGACGGGTTTTTTTGTGAAATCATTGATTTTGTGTCTATGTAAACAGTTGACAGCATTGATACAACAACATAACAGCTTATGTTCATTGCGCACAACTAGTAATCTCACAACTGTTTATTTTATTTGGGAAGACAATTTATTTCAGCTTTAAGAAGGTAGCTATTTTATTTATATTAATTATTAAGGATAGCCTAAAAATAAAATCTTAAGCTCTCACTCTTTGAGTGACACTAGTTCGAAAGCAATAGCCACTACCATAAAAATCATAGCTTATAGAGTTTGCATAATGAGCACTTAAGGTTATTTTCTTTGTAGGGCCTATACAATAACAACAAACTCTAGAATCAACCTCTACCTAGTCTGATCAGATTATGTATTGATGAATTTTTCATTAATATCAAAACATATGTGGTCGGTGGTGTACATTTCAGTTGGATATATTTCAATCTTCATCACTGTTGCGGTAGTGTGCAATTGAACGTTGCATGAACGTAACATTATTTATTGACTATGTTGCGTTCTCATTACGTTGCGAATGTGGCTCAGAAACCGCATTATAGAAACCTGAAGTATCAGAACACTTCATTAGAACAAGGCTGTACCTTATGCGTTATGTTGCACTGGACGGTAAAATTACTTCATAATAAACATCACATACACTGGAAAATATTAAGTATGCAACGTGTTGATTAAATTTACTTAGCTGCAAGTTTACAAAGACAAACAGGTCTCCACTAACTCCTATGTTTGTTTTGAATGGTCTAAGTAAACCATTTGAGCAAGATCAATGAAATATCTAGTATCTTATGTACGTGAAATGAACTCGGCTGTAACAAAATATGCGTTTTGTTACTGCAGAATTACTAAAATGAAACATGAATACTAAGTGATATATGAACGATGTTTCGTGTGCTACTTGGGATCGATCGAGTTTTCACTTGCTGCAATTATGGCCTCCACACGCTCCCGGAACGCACGGTAGGTCCTTATAATGTAACCTGGATCTATTGCTCTTCAAGTATGGGTCAAAGTTTATCTGAGGCTTGCTGTGTTCAGGTGGCGATTGGAACTGGGCTTGGCTTTCATGACGTGCCGTTCTGAGTAATCCAGCATATTAAGATCTGGGTTGGATAGTGGCCACAGAACGGCAGATGCAACCACTTCTGAGTGCGGTTCGGTGTGGAATGGAATCCCATCTTGTAGAAATACAAGATTCGGCTTCAAGCCACTCTTTTATCCACGGAAGAACATGCATGATCAGATACACACTTTTATGTCACGTCTTTTACCGGGAGGGAAAAAATATAGGTGAACAATTAGATACGAAATCGACGATAAACAGGTTTACCGGATTTTTTCACTTGATCAGGATTCAAGATTTTCTTACATCGTTTGACTCGTAGCTTCCGGATGGGGTTGGTAATCATGAGTTTTTATTTGTAACCGCCCTAAATCTTGACCCCGATTTGCCCAGAATACGGACCAGTATTCTCTCAAAACCACGAGCATTTTTGTTCTAGGAATCTTAAGCAGATCTCGTTCAGTGTCCTAAAATGATTTTTCTCAGAATCCAAAGCGCAATCTATTGGAATCCTGTGGCTCATAATTCCCAGGTTGACCCAGAACTGACTCAGTTCGCTCAATATTCGCTGATTTGTTGTTATCTATGAGGATGTACTGATTAGGATTCATTTAGAAATCTGAGCCGGATTTCCTCAGAGTACTGAGCAGGATGGCTATGTCTTTTTTTAACGTTTCGATCAGAATCATATGCAGGACTAATTCGATATTTTGATAAGCGTTCGTTCAGTCAACCCACTAAGCAAACCACCAAAAGTGGTTTTTCAAAAATCAGAAGCACAGTTAAAATTAACTAAGTGGTCCCCCCGTTTATTAAAATGAATAATACTGCGGCGCAGTGTCAGTGATGAGAAGCCTTTCAACATGACTTGTGCTAGAATTATTTCTTACATATCTTGCTTCTCATATTACACTAACTTAATCGCCTGAGGGCATTTAGGCTCACCTACAGCCGTTTCCTAAGTAAAAATCTGGTTCCAATACTCCTCCATTCTGTACTCTGTACTCAAGGTCAGCACCTAGCATTTTAACAAGTTCCATTCGTCAATAAGAAGATCATAGTTGTCCTGAATCGAAAGTAACTTTGCGATTTTCAAAACATACTTGGAGGTTTCACTGGATGCAACGGCTGGTGGGTTGAGGCATTGGCAATATAATATAAACGAGCTCTGCAAACCAGAATTTTGACGTAGGACGTCTTTGTTTACTATACTGGGGAACAATTAAAAAAATCGCATTGCGACCGTCACGAAAAGTGGTCAGGTTTTAAGCATTAATAACTCGGTCATTTCTCAAAAGATTTTCAAAATGTTCACACCAATCGATCGGAAATATTCCTACGCATCAATTTCAATAGAAAACATTGTTGAGTTCTGGCCACATACTAGTGAAAAATCCATAAGTGTTATACCTTGTCTTAAACAGTATATTAACTCCTTCAGGCCTAAGGGGTCATATATGACCCCAAAAGGAAAATTGCTGTATAAAATCACACAGACTGAATAAAAGTGCACATAGTCTTCGGAAAATTTGTTGTAAATTAACTTAAAAAATTAACTTAAGATTAGCGATTGTAACATTAAATGTTAGGCAATACAAAGTTACAATAAATATGCAAACATATTCAATTAATATTATAAAAGTCAAAAAACATAATAAATCTATATGACAACTAGGTCATCCAAACTATCCTTGCGATCAGAACATAGGATACACAGGTTTAACAAAAGCTTTCTGGAATACGCAAAGCTACAATGTGTATTGAAACATATTCATTGAATATTTTGGAAGAACAGACACGAGATAATCTTCGGATGTTCTAGGTTATCCCAACTTTCCTGGAATTCAAAACTTAAAATCTACAGCTAAAGATTTTAAGTTTTGAATTGTAGCCTCTTAACAAAGTAACAACAAAGTATATATTTGACAAAATTTAGCCAGTCTTTCGATAGATAATGAGATATCTTGGGATGTTCAGGTTCATAAATAAACTGGCCTTGAGTTTAGAACTAAGGACATACAGTAGTAACCGTAGCTTTTTATATTCAAACATGTTCAATGAATATTCTGAAACGTCCACAGACATCATATGATAACCTTGTTATTTTCAGTTCATTCAAACTGTCCTTCAAAACCTAAATTCTCCAATTGTAACAATAGCTTTATGAGGTATACAAAGTTAAGTTAGTTGGTTTGGCATAGAACATCCCAAGATTACCTCATAATTTTCCAGACATTGTATAGCGGATAAAGCTACTGTTCTAGTTTTTAGTGTATATTTCTCGACTTTGATACAGTGTGGCCAGATCGCTTATTTTGGTTAACTATTGTACAATAGGTACAAGTGATTTTTTTTTAAACTTTTTACAATCGGTGGTGCGAAAATAGTGACTTTAGGACCATTTTCCGAAAATTAGTGACTTTAGTGACTTTTGGATGCAAATAGTGACTTTTTAGTGACTAGGCTCAAAATAGTGACTAAGTCACTAAGAAGTAACCTGCTACCAGCCCTGAACAGAATTTAAATCTTCGACCCCCACAGTCAATCTTCCGGGCTCTGATCAGTATGCCTCGCATCCAGGCGTTTCGCATCAAGCATTCGACATATTCCAAGAGCTCCTCCACGGAAAGATGTAGCTTAAAAACTCTTACTAGGTCCAAATTGCACCAGCTCCACCTATTTGAAAAACATTGAAAAATGTTTTGTTCTCTTATTTCCGTTTTAGTCACGAATGAACGGGGGGGAAACCAGGCTTCAAAATAATGAAGGAATTGGACTCACTAATTTTGTTTTATTTTAATGTTATTGTCGGAAACAAACCAACTAGTAAATATTAGGAATAATCCGTTGGTACAGAAAATGCCGTTCCTTCAATGTTAGCCTTATAACATGGTAACGAACCACGCTTTGTTTCGTTGCATTATAGCAGCTTTGCGCGCACATGAACCTTTTCCTTCAATTTGAGGTTAAGTCGCGTAGCGTGCAACTGTTACAGATATGTTCGTTCGCACACTCAACGCTCAAGTTGACCTCGTTTTTTTCCATTCATTGGCATTAGTAGTCGCGTTCGTTGATATATGAAAATTTCCCGCGGTGTACTTTTCTCCCATTATTGTTGTTTTCTCGAACGTTGCCGGGCGGGTGTGTTGTGTAAACATTACACCGCCGCCACCACCACTACCAACGCATGCGAGGTTATTTAAATTTGTCACATTGTGCAATAAACAGCAACTGCGATGCAAGCACACCTACACATCTAAAACGCATCCGTTCGTATTGGTTCTAACCAAGCTGCATTAAATTTAACGTGTACACAAGTACATCGGTTCATGCATTCTGAAAACATGCTTACCTGCATCGTTCGGTTGCTCCAGCCAAGTTTTCCGCCGTTTGCAATTTCCCTCCACTTCCTCGCTGTACTCTTTTCGCTTACGCAGATGCTGTTGCTGCGGCTGCTGAAGGTGGTAGTTTTCCACTTCGCTGATTCCGCCACCGCAGTCCATCATCGTGGAGGAATTATCGATGACTGATGCCGCAGCCGGGTGGCAATCCAATAAGACACCAACACCATTACCGTTGACAGCAACAGCGGCGGGTGGCGTTCCCTCTGTTGACATCATCTTCGGTATTGAGTTGGCCGGCACGTACCCATAGTAACCGTTGGAACTGAGATGGGCCACCGGTTGGAAGTCATCGGTAACATTGCTATGCTGCGGGCCATGGTGCAACGGTTGATTGCCGAAAGGCCTATTTCCGGTAGTTGCGGTTAGCATTGCTGCTGCTGCTGCAGCGGTCTTACGTCGGCAAACCAGCGTTGAAGGCGAAGCAACTATCGGCCCCGTTGCTTGTGGTGGTGGAAACAGCAAGTTCTCGTTTTTGTAAAAAGTTACACCCTGGTCGTTGTCTAGTGGTAAGTAGGACGTGTTGATGTAACTGGAAAATACCATTGCTCGCTTGGTCCCCAGAGATAGGTGGTCTATCCGCTACTTGTTGTTTCACTGGCGTCAAGCCGAATGTCTTCAATCAATCACTAATGGTACTCAATTCACAAACGAATCCGGTAACGGCGTTGGGAGGGGGTGGTGGTGAAAACAGTCATCGACCGCCACCGCATACGGAAAACGCGTTAGTAACGATATTAAAAATAGATCAATTAAATGTCAGATGATATACAATACAACGCGGTTCGACTTTCCTTCCGACTGATTCGGATTGGCTTTGTGGTACAAATTTACAACCGCGTTTCTCCAACACACCACACCTCCTTGCACTTCCCCAACAGTCACCGTCGTAGAAAACCACCGTACGAAAGCTGGCCTTAGCTGCTCGTCTGAACGCGTATGTATTTGGCGCTGGGAAATCGCATTAGTTTGATTGTGTTGTGGACTGCAAAAGACGCAAATCCGCGCGGCACTACTAACTCCCGGAACGACACAAGATGTGCTTCGAACAGCGCGCGGTGAAGCCAACGACCGAATGCGAACTTAACGCGGCAGCAACCAAAAGCGAATTAAGCGAAAGGCAGGTAACTCAGCGACACCACAAACCAAACACTGCGAGCCCTTAGAAGTGTGTGTGTCGGCAGTGATGCGATATCTTTCTATTTTTACTACCTCGCCGAGAGAATGCATAAACTCGTAAATACTTATTATTAATTTTCCATAGTTTTGCTTACGAACATATTTATTTTTCAGCAACGGACAATGAAAGGAAACGAGATGAGATGTATAACTTTTCGTCTCTGTTAAATTTATTTCGAACGTCAGTATGCAGATGTATGAGGGACGAAAAGTCATAATGATTCATTCTGTTTCCCAAATAATATGTTTGACACCACTGAGCTCGAGCATCGTTGGTTGTTGAGTGCCTTCAAGATGCATATATCAAAAATGTAATGGTGGAGACGTTACTGTTAAGCAAACCTCATACACACTAAATCACAGCTTCTCTGTTCGGTAATATTTTGTGCAGTTTTTGCACCGTAAAACGCAAAAATTACTGAAGAGCAGTATTGAATGAAAAAAAAACCATTGCTCAGTAACTTTTGCTGCAAACTACTGACTACGTTAATACCGAGTACTAAATTTACCGTAATATTAAATGTTTACGGTGCATGGTGATATTTCAGTAAAAATAATTACCGAGTAATGTGCATATTGTATGATGTACTAAACAGTCAGTAAACTACTTAACCTACTTGACATGCCATTTCCTTCGTGCAATTTCCTGGTTTGCTCACGCGGATATCGTTATTGTTAAAGAATTGAAGACAGCAATTGTATTGTAAGTGATATTTCCCATTGAATTTGGTTATCTTTGGATGTATTCTAAAGACAAAAAAGACTAGAGTAAAATGCATTGCTTTCTATTTCAGCATTTCGAGGCCGAAGTAACGGTGGATTCGAGTTCCCGTGCTAAGCTTCAGTTGTGGATTTTGCTGGCTTGGGGGCCGCTTGCGCCAACTATTTTCATCTCTTAAGCTTGGATAAGACTCAGTTCCCCTTAAATGCGTGTGCAATGTTAGGAGAATTTTAAAAAAATTACAAAACCTGAAAATAATACATAAAACTGTTTCAATCCCATCTCGAGGTTTTCACAATAAAAGCAAAAAGCACAAAACTGAAAAACTCAGTAAAAATAAATGTAAACAAATCGGTTAGTGAGAAAGTCAGTATTTTCTTTTACTGACTAAGCCAGTACTTTTTGACTGTTGTGTTATTTACCGAGTTCTCGGTAACGGAAAAAAGTGCTGAGTTTATTACTCACGCAGAAAAAAAGATTGTACCTTTGACAAAATATTGGATTAAATTTAACAAAAATGTTTGTCATCTGAGGGCTAACAAACATTTTTGTTGAATTCTACCCAATATGTTTGTTGATTCTACAATTATGATAGTTACTGATACCTCTCAACATGTTAGTCCTATCAACAATTGTTTTGTTTGAATCAACTATTTTATTTGTCGATTCAACCACCTGTTTTGTTGAAATGACAATGCCGTGTTAGTTGTTCTGACAAACATGTTTGTCAATTTGATAAAAATGTTTAGCTTGTGTTTTGAGTTTTTTTTTTTTCATTTTGTATATTAAAAAAACCCATTCTTTTTTTAAATAAATATTAAGTTTTATTCATCAATCATAAAACACATTTAAATGTTATCTGACAAATCACCCGACTACAGCACTGGTTCAATCGAAGGATAAATTAAGTTCGTCCACTGAGTATGGTATATAGGCGTGGAAGCGTAATATGGAAGCGTCGGCATCGTGTATAGATTTACTGAAAATTAAAAAGAATACATATTACCGTTTTCATGATTATGCCAATAATACTTACTGACGAATGCTCTTGTGAGCTCTAAGAAGATGCCAAATTTCTTGAGTATGTTAACCTAAACCACGTCGTCAGGAACCAGCTGCTGAAATTCCTCTTCAGGAACTTCTTCGAATAGTGATTTCGTTTCGCTTTGCTCTGACTCAGCTATTTTATACATATCTCTCAGGTCAAGACTTAGGTACACCATGTTTTTTTTGTATACACGTGAAAAAAAAAACATGCACAATATCAACAAACCAATTTGTTTGATCGAATAACATCCTGGAACATGCAACAAAAAATGATTGTTGATTTGACAAAATATAATTGCTAGTTCAACAAAACAGATTTGTTGAAGACAACAAACTATTTTGTTAATTCAACTAAGCAAATTTCCTGTGCGTGCTGAAAACTCAGCTGTTTGAAAACCCAGTAAAATTTTACCGACTTCAGTAATAAAAACTCTGTGTGTAGATTTGATTAAGGGGGGATATACAGTTGGAACGCGAAAAAAAAACACAGTTTTCAAACAAAAAATTTAAGGGGAAGTTTTTATTCAAATCAATCGAAACTTTTTTACAATTAGAAGTGTATCTATGTAGTATACAAACATATTTTTTTCAATTTTTTTTCAACAAAATGGCGGCCGATAGAGTGCGTTTGTATTTTGTTTGTGCCGGCTCTCCTAGTCGCAGTTTTGATCTGAAACCTGCGAACTCAAAAAAATTACAATAATTACATTTACAGTTACTAGATAAATTAAAAAAAAAGCAAAAAAAAAATTTGCACTTCTGGCGTAACTTTTTTGAAAAAATCAATTTTTTTTCCTCCGTTTAATCACAATTTTTCCATATTTAATAATAGAATATTAAAATAATTTTAATTCATATAAAAAGTAATGCTACAATAAAGAAATCCTATAAGTTTCAGCTTAATCCAATAATTAGTTTTCGAGTTATTACCGGCACAAACTCCGAAAATGCTGTTTTAAGAAAAACGTGTTGAAAGTTTTAATTATCGAAAAATACCTACTGCGCGCGAAAAAGGTGTCTTCGACTAACGATGAAAAGAAACACTTTTTTTGAACACACCAAATTTTGAAAAAAAAAAAAAAAAAAGGTTTCAGGAGCGTATTCTAGGGGAAATTTACTAACTTTTTATGCCAAAAACAAAAATTGAATTTTTTTAGTCATTCTAACTGTATATCCCTCCTTAAATGTTGAAAATTTCTATTTCTCAATTATGTAGAAAATTATTTCACACAGAAAGAGCTTCAAGATTCACCGAATCAAGAAATATAGCAAAAACCATAATAAACTCTTCTTTTTTTGCTATATTAAGACCATATAACCTCGATTATCGTATGATTTATTCACGCAGAGAAAATTGACCTTTTTGAATTAAAAAAAACGGCGCCCCTATACAGGAATAGAAAAGAGAGGCGTAACCCGAATAAAAAAATCTCATAGATTTACAATTGAATGTACTGTAACCATACTATAGAATCTATAGTATGTACACATAAAGAATAATGATTATTAAAATTAAAAAAACCATTGCTAAAATTGAAAAGTTGCGTTGGTTCTTTTTCGTAGAAAGCGGTTTACTTTAGAAACCAAAACCTTCTAACCGTCAATTCAAAATTTTGCTGCTCTACATTTAAAAGTTGAAATTTTTAAAACAAATTGTAGAACTGTCAAATCGAAGCCGTAGCATCGTTGAAAATCAAACCCAATTATTTTTATTCCAAAATAAACTTTCATCCAGAAAGTGTCGTGCAGCTAAAATAAAAGTATGCTGTAAAAATACTTTTAACATAAAAAGTTTTCTTTTCAGATGAATTGTAGAACTGTCAAATCCACTCCGTGAGCATATTTGAAAATGAGAGTAAATTGCTTTTATTTGAAAATGAACTTTCAACTAGAAAGTATAGTAGCAATCAAAATGAATGTATGCTGTTTTGAGTTGAAACTCAGATTGAAAGAAAAATAATTTAAAAAAGGGTTTTAATTTTCAAATGAATTATTATAACTTTCACTAGCCATCGGAGGTTGGCGTCGTTCAATCACCAATGTTTCCATCCCGGAAGATCCAAGTCGAAAGATTTTCTTCACATCTTCCGAATGCACCTGAGCCAGCATCTGCTGCCGCTCGTCGTCGCTTGTGGCACCGCTGCAAAAAAAAAGATGGAATTATTATCAGTGACATGGCATATTCCGTTTGCATGGTCCGTTCGGAACTTAATAACGCTAAAAGTTTGTGAACTTTCCTGATAAGCGATTTATTGGGGCGAGGAACATTTTGAATGTAAAGCTTTTGTATTACTTGACAACAGAGAAAAAAAATCCATACGACGACTTCCTTTGTGTTGGTTGATTTGACAGTTCTACAATTTTCATGGTAAAAGAACATACTTTTAAATTTACACACTGAACCGAAAAAATATATTTTCAATTCAAACACAAAACTTTCGCAGTAGATGATTTTACTTTTAATTTAATGAAAAATAAACTCTTTTCAGAAGTAAAGTGCCAAGCTTTTAATAAAACAATATTTCTTTTTTGTGTGTACAATTAATCTTATTGTTCACAACTATAAAATGACAACAGAAGTTATTGTTACCACAATAGAATCTAATGTAAACTGAGACATCGACAATAGAAAAGGGGGGTTGTTATGTATCTTAACTATAGAAAAAATCATTATTTTCCAAACAAATTTAAACCAATAGCTATTAATTCTAGGGTTTTTTTTTCATTAGGGCGAATCTACAATTGAGAGATTCTCTCCGGGCTCGCTCTCTTTCATTCATAAACCAATCACCTCTACATTTTTCATTCTACTATTTGTAGAGTATGCTAGCCAGCACTGTTGTGTTTCGATCTGTACTAAAGAATGCCTCGTGAGTTTTATAATGGCGCTTTAATGAATGAAAGAGAGCGAGCCCGGAGAGAATCTCTCAATTGTAGATACGCCCTAATGAAAAAAAAAACCCTAGAATTGTATTGTTTAACAATTGTTGAAAATCCAAGCATATGGAGTAAATTGTAGATCTATTGTAATGACAATATGCATTTTTCCTTTATCTGATTCATGAACAATAAGATTCGTGGTCGATAATAGATTTTAATGTATTGTAGTTGTATGGTTATTTTTATCCGGGAAGTCCTACGTCAAAAATATTATTGAAATGTTTTGTAGCTTCAAATATTTTTATCATTGAATTCAACACTATTTTTTAGCTTCAACAAATCCTCGTTGTTGTTTTCAAAACAAAATTCTAAGAAGACAAAAATGCAGTTTCAACAAGCTATTTTTTGTGTTCAAAAATAATTTCAATCAAAAAAAAATGTAGATTAAAAAAAACAACTCCTTAATAAATACAATATTACAGTTGTCAGTGTATGTGTATGTTTTCAATATTTACGCATGCGTCAATTACGTGGCCTCAATGTACAGGGGATGATCAAAAAGGAAAAGACTAGCAAAATTTTGTCCAGATTCAAAGTGATACAGTTCGGTGAATAATCAACCGATTTTGATGAAACTAGAAGCGGTAATTTGATTTGACTCCCGGACACCGGAGATAGCACGGATACTTTGAGGTTATGTCAAATGTGCTAATTTTCTGCAGCACGTTATTTTTTATAATACTTGAAAATCGGAACTCATAACAAGTCTGTCAGTGGTTAAAGATCGCAAATCGGCCCATAAACAACCGAGATATGGCCATTTCCGTAAAATGTAGTTTTTTACCCTATTGCCTGACACTTCTTATGTTGAAAAACTCCTTTTTAATTTATCTGTAACTCTGCGTACCCTTAACCAAATTAGATGCAACTTTTTCCATACGATTACAAATTTATCCTAGTTTTTGGAAAAGTAGCGGTATTTCGTTATTTTCCGTAGTTCCGGATTCATTATCGGGAATCGTGAAGGAAGTACCCTACCAGTGTAATGGCCAGAGTTAAAGGGCGATACGGTCAAAATTTGGTCAATATCAACTTGACGTATTTCTTTCAATTTTGCATTTAAAAAACCTGAACACCCCTCATTTTGAAGGTGTGTGTGTGTAGAATGTTGCTCCTATTTTGATTTTGGAATTCACTCTTCAGTTGTCAAAATGCCGTCCAAGCAAGAAGAGCAGCGTATCAAAATTTTGCTCGCGCATCGCGGAAATTCGAGCTACTCGCACGCAAAGTTGGCAAAATCGCTAAAAGTTGCCAAATCAACCGTTACAAATGTAATTAAAGTGTTTGAGGAACGTTTGTCGACAGCCAGGAAGTCTGGATCGGGGAAATCGAAAACCGGAAGCCGCTGAGACGACAAAGAAGAGTTGCCGGTAGTTTCAAGCGAAACCTAACCTATCTCTCCGAGATGCCGCAAATAAGCTGGGTGTATCGTCTACAACCGTGCATCGAGCCAAAAAACGAGGCCGGACTATCGACTTACAAGAAGGTAGTGACTCCAAATCGCGATGATAAACAAAATACGACAGCCAAGCGCGATCCCGGAGGCTGTACACGACGATGCTGACGAAGTTTGACTGCGTGGTAATGGACGACGAAACCTACGTCAAAGCCGACTACAAGCAGCTTCCGGGACAGGAGTTTTATACGGCAAAAGGAAGGGAAAGGTAGCAGATATTTTCAAGCACACGAAACTGTCAAAGTTCGCAAAGAAATATCTGGTTTGGCAAACCATCTGTACCTGTGGCTTGAAAAGCAGCATTTTCATAGCTTCCGGGACTGTCAACCAAGAAATTTACGTGAAAGAGTGTTTGAATAAACGTCTGCTGCCTTTCCTGAAGAAACACGGTTGTTCCGTACTGTTTTGGCCGGATTTGGCATCTTGCCATTACGGTAAAAAGGCCATGGAGTGGTACGCCGCCAACAACGTGCAGGTGGTTCCCAAGGACAAGAACCCTCCCAACACGCCAGAGCTCCGCCCAATTGAGAAATACTGGGCTATTGTCAAGCGGAACCTAAAGAAGACCAAAAAAACTGCTAAGGACGAGCAGCAGTTCAAGGCAAACTGGCTTTCTGCGGCGAAGAAGGTGGACAAGGTGGCTGTACAAAATCTGATGGCAGGGGTCAAGCGTAAGGCCCGGCAATTCGGATTTGGAAAAGCGGAAGCCTAACTGAATATTTTTCCTGAATTTTATACTAATTGAACTTGAAAAAGAAATTTAATTTGATTTTTTAAATAAACGATTTCACCGATTTACACGCGTTTTCCCTTGACCAAATTTTGACCGTATCACCCTTTAGAACTGTATAAAACCTGGCTTGCGACATATCAAACTTCATGATTTTACAAACCAATACCACTGGTAGTCAACCTGAGAGTATTCTTTCACATTGGCCACACCTGGTGACGTTGCGGATTCCAGGTTTCCCCGGAGAATTGGCGAGATATAGAATGATTCATATATTTTTAACAAGAATAAATTCCCCGTCGAACGCTTCAAGTTTCATCAAAATCGGTTAATTATTCACCGAACTGTATCACTTTGAATCTGGACAAAATTTTGCTCGTCTTCTCCTTTTTGATCATCCCTTATATACGCTTTATTAAAAAATCAAAATGGACTCACCGATGTAAATATTATTTAAGGGGGTCGAGGAAGCTAACGACGTGCTAGTCAAATTACTGCTTAGTTTTGATGTTTCTAAGCAATCCATGAATTGATTTCTTGGTAAGGCTTTGAAGATTTGTATTGAAATACGCATGTTAATGACTATTTTTACTTTCAGAAAATCATTACTCCGTTGAAATATTGAAGGATGCCTATTTTCAAAACTACCATGACATTTCAGTCAAATGTACTATGTTTATCTTACAGCCTTCAACATTTGTAGTATATTTGACAGACCTCATGTTGATATTAACACCACCATTGACACCTGCGATTGACATGGTGAAATCAAACGCATTTATAGTTAGAAAATTGTTGGTGTATGCGGTTAATTTACCCAAAATTTAACCCTCGAAATGGTAGCTTCTAAAGCGGATTTATTTTGCCTGTATGTTTCTTTAAACAACTTATCATTAGACATATATAAAATAATGGATTATTACATTATATTAATAAATACTTCGTTGCTAGCTAAAAAACGCAGTAGAAACTACAATTTTGAGGGTTAAATTAAGAGCCAACACCCACAATTTACACCTGACTATAAATGCCACTGGTGCAGTTGATAGAAATATGAGGTCTGTCAAATATACACAAATGTTGAAGGTTTTTTCATAATTGGAAGTAAATTTGACTGAAATCTCATGGTAGTTTTAAAGATAGACATAGTCGGGTGAAACGGTAGTTTTTACAACAAGATTTTTTCTTCTGTGTATGACGTGGCTGGAGTGGTTATCCGTTAAGCTTACTGAACAGATGGTCCCAGGCCCCGTAAGCTGATCCAGAATCATCATCCTTATTCTCCTTAGTCTTCAATATTGCAGCAGCAGGTTACACACTTGGAAAATTTTATAGTATTCGCTAATTTTTTACCGAACTTACAACAGCTGAACGTTCGGTAATCCGATTTACCGGATTTCGGTGAACTTTTATAGTATTCTGGTAAAATAATTACCGGAACTTGTCAAATTTTACCGAAATCCGTTAAATCGTTGAAAGTTCGGTAAAATTACCGAACACTATAACTTTTCTAAGTGTGTAGGTTCTTAAAATTTCAGCAAAAACAAAATGGCCATAAAAATTGGGTATTAAAATTGGGTCGGCTTGTTGCAATGAGGTCTATACAGGTGGAGAAGAAGTGGTTAAGTTGTATTAGTGTAATGCAAAAATACTGTCATTTTGTTCATGAGATGATGCACAGCCTGCTTTTTGTAAACATGCGTGACGTGAATCAAAAAAAAAAAAAATTACATCATAAGCAAATTACAAGGTGGAATCTTTATTTTCAGTAATTGGTATGGGTTTTAAAAGGCTTCGGCTGAAAAATGCTTTTTCGTGCACTAAAAGGATGCGGACAAAAACTTAATCACATCGATGAACAATTCGTTCAGAATTGACAAATAGTTCATTTTATAAACTGAATGTATGACATATCGGATATTCCTGGATCTTCCTGGAGTTTCCGATGAAAATATGTATCCAGTACAATATTGGTCACATTTGAGTTCGTAATTCTGATGAGGTGTAAGAAGGGTTCAGTCTCACCATCGGTGGATTAATTCGGGTTTTATAATTGCTATAGATCATTGCACCGAATGTATCACTTTTTAAGTCGATACTGGCCTTTATACAGGAAGAGCCAGCTTCCTAACTGCTCCCCGCATAAACAATAACCATTAGAAGTGCCTAACCACCAATTCAGGGTATCATTTCAACTTTAAGCGGTGATGGTCACACCATCTATAATATCGTCCCTGTATGGTATACGTTTATTAGGGTCGTTTGAAACCCAGCAGTTTTCTGCAATAAGTTTCCAAGTCATCCGATTCTTTCACTTCTATGTCATTGCAGATGATTGCTGTCCTCCTCTAACGAAACTAGTTTTCGATGGCTTTTTCTTCACCGCTTTCAAAGAAGTTCGGATGTTGTTTAATTATCTAGTTGAACTCTTTGACAGTATGCAGCATTTTGGGACAACGCTAGATGCAGTAGTCGGAACTGGATCGTTCAGCAAAGCGCTTAATGATCTGTTAAATCAACTCGGTTTAGAAATCATAACAAATCGAGTAGAAAACAGCCGTCCTGGTCCTGGTCATCGAGTGTTTTGGATCTAAACATTTCTCCTGCGGCTAACCTGATAGGGTATGTGTCCCTTAACTCAGCCTATTATGTAATGATCGATTACTTTTTACATCATAACTCATAAAGTTTTAAAGCTGGAAGCGAGAATCAACCAGTTAGACACTTGCTAAGATAAGTTTGATAAGGCATTTGGTAGTATGTATCACGAAAAGTTACATAACTCTTATTATAAAGTCAGAAACATTCGAGGGATATGGATTTAATGTCGGTCTATAGGAACCAATGCAGTTTTTGTACGGTTTTTATTTTCTAATTTTATGAATTAAGGCATTGCTAGTTGTATTCGATTTACTAAATACAACATTTCACAAAACAAACAAAATTAAAACTGCCTCGAAACACTTAAGTGATGTTGATATATGATTTATGAGCCATTCAATAATGAAAACATTATTACTTTTACTGAGAATTAGGTTTTTTTGTACTTTTGTTTTACAGAATTCTACAATTTAACAATGTATTTAGGCACACATAGAGAAACAAATGTTTATATGTATAAAAAAGTAAATATATTTTTCTTTATTAAAAATAAAATATCAATTAAGTATGGAGGATCCAAGTAAAGCTAAAGTAAGGGTAAACATCGTAATATCTAAAACTGCAATTGATCATAACTTTCTAGCTATTTTTAATCAGTATCGTCATTATTGTTTCAAATATTGGACATGGGCAAACTATTTTTTAAAGATTGATAAGAAAAAGTAAGAGAAGTTTTCGCTATGGTTTTCTAATATGGCGAGCACGTTGCTTCAGTGACCATCAATTTATAGAAATTTGGGTAAATAATAACGTCCTATATTGGAAAATGACTATAACTCCAATATCAGTAGAAATTACTGTTTATTATCGTTTCATTTAACTGGGTATTGGGTACTAGGTATTGTCATAATACTTATTTTTAGATCAAATAAATACCTTATTTTAGGTATTTTCATCTTGGCGTGTAGGCTGCTATTTTATTCTCGTCTTGCTAGCTTCTGGATATTTGTCAATTGCTGAACATTTCGAAATATTTTTTTTATAATTACGGTTTTTAAATTATTCAATATTTTGCTAGTAATCTAAGTCTCGAGTGTGTTAATGCTTCTTGGTATTCCCTGTGAGAAGAGTAAAAATATCCACCATTTTACATTAAGGAAAAGCTACAACATATCGTCAGCATTATATTCATCAAGTACGAATATGAGCTCCGCAGCTTTGAAAATAACAGTCGATGTAAATACGTTCAATTGATAATTTGTTCTAGGTTTCTTTCGATTTGACAGAACCAGTGAGCCAAAATAATCGGGGTACATTGACTTTACTCTGGAGCTGTCAAGTTGTTTCCGGGTTGGCATTAAATTAGGTGGATAGAACAGCGGTACCAGTGGGTCTGGGTTCAATCCCATTTGACGTCGGTGGTTTTTCTGAGGCGAAAAAATCTTCGTCACGTCTTCCTTCGGAAGGAAGTAAAGCCGGTGGTTCCGGTTCATAGTCATGTGTCGTTAGGTAGGGTCCAGGTGGTAGAGTCGTGTCCCTGGCGTCGGTGATTGTCACCATGTGAGGAAATAGACCGACGGAAAATAAATAATTTAAAAAAAAACAACAGCGGTACAAAACTTGACGGAAGCTGTGGAACGTAGACGATGAACTTCAAAAAGGAACAATGATTCATCATTTACATAATAAACTAACCAGTGTGCACTTAATAATGTTTGACCAATTTTTGACGGTTCCACCCTTTACGGTAGAGTGCAGATGGAAGACGGAAAGTGGAGGAGGCGAAGGAACCAAGTGCATCAGTTGCTGGGAGAACCTCCCATCGCTCACACCCCTAAAATCGATCGACTACGGTGGGCTGGACATGTCGTAAGAATGGCGGACGACAGCCCAGTTTAAATGATTCTCGATAACGATCCGTCAAAGGAGAGGCACGAAACGAGATATGTGAAGTGACCAAGTAGAAGTCACCTACGAGCAAAGATGGTAAATTAACAAGATGTTCCAGATATTATTTTCTAGAATAATCTAGAGGATACACTCTTTTTATATGATTGCAACGACGTCTGCTGACTACGCATTGAAATATTCGATCATACTTTCATACTAACATGGATCATAGTATGCGTGCACTTATTTGACAGTCGAAATGTTGAGGGGTTGTTTTGATTATTATGATTCAAAGTTAAAGTGTTTTCAAGTGTCCTATCAGTAAATAATTGCTTGAAATAATTTATCCACCGAAAACCGGAATCTCATAAGAGCAACTGCTATGGAAGTTCATTTCAAGTAAAAATGAAACGAATCGACGATCGAGGGGAAATGGCAAATAGTTTTGTCTATCAAAATGGTTCAACGTTATCTCGTTTGCAATGAGAGTGGCGCTGCTGTCTGTCTCTAAAATTTAGAAAGAGTGAAGGGGGTCTGCTACGAGGCTGGCCAAGTGTAGCCATGGACCGAATAGAAAGGTGACAACTTTTGTGTACAGCAGAGGTTCACCTTAACTTCCGGTTCACCTTCGATCGATATAAAATAAGATAGATAAAGATATCTACTTCCTTAAATATCTGGATCTAACTTGCTTCCGTTAGCAATTTTAACGTCGTTAGCTAATCCTTTGTTGTTTCAGAAGGAACACCGGCTTAACCGCCTTCTTCGTTCCACGTTTCAAATCATGAGAAGCCAAACATGAATGGATTCCCTCGTAAATAAAGCAGCATCCACGTACGAAGGTGATTCCGTTCGACGCCCGTAGGTGTGCTTTGCTCTACAGACACAATCTGAGCTGCTGCCTAATCTCATTGTCATCAGGCACGCGTTACTGCCATCCACACCGTCTGGAGGAATAGATTTATCCTACTAGAGGCATATTATAGTCACAGCGAATAGCTGTATGTTAGTTGCTTATGTTGTTACTGCAATTTGCTGATACCCGGTGGCTTCAGGACTGGAATCGTGCTGGGTGGAAAATCATCCCACTAGGAGACACGTAAGCTTGCCTGGTAGCAAAATGTGAACTACCGGTACACGAACTGCGAGGCGGAATTTGGCATATTAGCATAAATTAGTATCGAAATAATTAAATTGAGAATTGAAGGTGTTGCCTTTGTATAATTGCAAGAATTCTCCGTTTGAATTATTCCACTCCGGGTTGATGAACAATTCTGGTTTAATATCAATTTATTTCATCACGTAGATTTTCTTCAATTTGTAACGGAATTTTTAAAACGCTTTGAACCAAAATTGAGTGTAACATCATTTTCTTGCGCTACGTCCACTATCAATCGCATTTCGTTCATCTGGAATAGCGCATCATCATCGTAATCATCTGTTTGGTGGTCCAGTTTTTTCAACTTTTCCACGTCCTTGCCACCCTTCACCCCAACCCAAATTCATGGGCACTCTGGTCTGGGATGCATCAGTCGACCCGAAGCACTGATAACAAACAACAACGTGCTCGTTCGCGTCGGGTCCTGTCGGGTCGGGGTGCATTCGGATGTCGTCGGATTCGCCCGATCCTGTCGGGTTCGGCTTGTCAATGTTCGGCACGCTGCACAGCCAGCCGGCTTTTCGAGCCTAGCTGGTTTGTTGATGCCAGGCCAGCACCAACAGTATCCTTCGAACTTCCGACGGTGATGGTTCGCTTCCGTTTCGAGTACAAGGTTGACGTTCGCGATTAGGTCGTCGGATGTAGGTAAGTTGGAAGATTTCCAGGTGCAGTGTGTTGTGGATGAGAAGATTGAGGAGAACCATCGGTCGCTCGCTCGGTGTTGATGTAGACGTAGAGCGTGTGACGTGCGTCTTCAGGAAGGAGTGATTGCATTATTCATATACGACATCGGTGCGACGAGCGGCTCTATTCGGCGAGGAAAATTACCCTTCTGAGGTTTCAGTTGGGCTCGTGGGATATTCCGACCCCCCCATCGCCACGCGAAGGCCAATCAAAGTGATTCGTCAACACGGGGCAGGTTGTGAGAGAGCGTTAATTAATTGATGATATTAGTTTAAACAACGTGGGAGCTTTTGGTATCCTGTTATCTGGAAAATAAGGCTTCGATTGATCGGGCAGTGTCGCGTTTTCGAGAATCCGGCAAGTAGCCGGAGGGAGCAGAGCAGTGAAAGAGTGTTCATTCGGTTCGATTGAAAATCAGTTCCAGATAATAATCAATTATGTAAATAGTTCAAATGATCGCTAATTGAATCGGTTGATGGTGGTGTTCGATTCCGAGCGAAGAATAGTGCGATTCGAAATTAGTTCCAAGTGTGTGGCCAAAACCGCCAAAGTGTAATTATTTGGTCATCTAAACACACCCGGCCAGATAGCGGAAGGACGGAAGGAAGCAGAACAAAAGGATTTCCTGTACGACGGACAACGCCGGAAGAATCAACAACAAACAAGAACCGGGCAGGATGAAACTGACGATGCTGTTGTGGTGGCTCTGGCTGCAGCTCGCATTTCAAGGTGGGTATTTATATTAAAATTGAAATTCCATTTTGGCGTTCGACGGAACCACCTCCCTCCGGAGGGCTTCAATCCACGCCACGGTATGTTTTTAATATCCTGCAACGGTCCGGGACCTGGGTGGACACACTGGCAATCAATCAACAGAAGCAGCACAGACAGGGAACTTCGAGGGGGTTTAATCGAATGTCGATGAGAGTGAGGAATGAATTTGTTTACTTCCATCCGAGTGCGAATTTGGTGGAGACGATGATGGGGATTGCTTTTTATGGCCCCCTTTTCATATTTTCACCGTAGTGCCAGTTGCTTTTGTTTGCCGTTTTGATTTTCGCGCGAAAGTGGAGTGATTTTTGAATTATACGCAGAACAGTAATATATGATGAGCGTTGGTATGAAGAGCTTTGTTATTATTTTTTCCCGGCAGAATGTGGGAAGTGTGTATCCAACGTTGATTGATTTTCTGGTGTAATTCGGAAACAGGAAACGGAAGGATAGAGAACGGTTGGTTGTTCGGAGATTGTATTTTTTGTGGTTGGTTGGTGTACCATGAGTTTGCATTGATAGGATAAAATCTCACTGCAGAACAAAAAAGCTTGTTTCAGTTGAAATGGGACT